>VDFB02241133.1:0-16975 GCA_007258455.2 Sequoia sempervirens
GCCTTGAGATGACCAAAACCGTCAGCCGTTGCTTTTCCATGGAAAATAAGCAAGTGCCATTGATCGGTCAGATCAAAGATGCCCAATATGCATTCGTCGCATACCCGGAGAAGAAGATAAAAATGACGGTCCTCGTGGCCGATGTACCAGCTTCCTATGGTATACTCCTCGAACGTAATTTCTACAAAGATGTTGGAGGAGAACTAAGTATGGATATGTCTGAAGCAAGAATACCAGTAAAAGGTGTGATGCAAAAGCTGATTCCTGAAAAGGAATCAAAGTTTTCGGTTGTTGAGTCCAATGATCCCAGAGCTCAGATTTTGTTCGAATCATCAGGCATGGGAACTTACTACCTACAAACAGATGAGGTAGGAGAATCCTCAACTCAAAATGAGCTAGAAAAAGATGATACTTCATCAACTTCAGACGAAATGTCATCAAGAGATTTGTCCATCTCCGACCATGAATCTTCATCAGAGGATGAAGTTTTGGACTTTGATAATGTTCCAATTGGTGATTCCAACGGTGTCTGGCTGCTCGAGTTCAATGGTAGCTGCTCTTCGACCGGTTCCGGAGCAGGAATGGTTTTCATCTCACCATCAGGAAAGTTTTTCCCTTTTTCCTTCAAGCTGCAGTTTGATAACACCAACAACACCGCCGAGTATGAAGCCCTGTTACTGGGAATGCAAGTTGCATTGAAGAAGGGTATAAAAAATCTTCATGCACAAGGTGATGCCGAGTTGATAGTATGTCAAGTGAGAAATCTCTATCAAACAAAGAATGAGAGACTCAGGCATTATCGTAATCTAGTATGGGATTCCATTGAGGAATTCGAGGCTTTTGATATCTCCATTGTTCCCAGAGAATACAATACTAGAGCTGATTCCCTTGCAATCTCTGCCACGCTCCTGGTACCACACAAAGACTTTCAAGGTTCTACCTACACCATAGAGTTGGTTTTCCGCCCAAGTGTACCTGACAAGTCAGAAAACTGGCAGATTTTCAATGACGACCATCAAATTATTGCCTTTCTTGAGAAAGCAGAGAATTTCGATGAGTTGTACTTTGAGGGCAGCGATTCTCCACTTCGAGAATCCGTGTCCGATCTAGATCCTGTTACAGGCGAGGAATATCTGCAACTTAAAGGGAATAAGATCCCTAAAGGATTGGTATCCTTGGAGAAACTTTTTGATAAGCATGATCGCCACGTAAAGAAACAACTCTCAGATTCTGAATCATCTAATGAGGTTGAACAGATAAATTTGGGAACTGAGGCCGATCCTAAGATGGTCAACATTGGCAAATGTTGCACGGCCGAAGAAAAGAGACAGTTTACTCAGCTACTGCAGGAGTACATTGACGTCTTGGCATATTCATATGACGATCTAAAGTCATTTCGGCCCAAGGAAGTGCAACATGACATTCCTCTCAAGGTTGGTGCTTTACCTTACAAACAAAAGCAGAGGCAGTACAATCCCAAGATTTCTGGAACGATTTTAGCTGAAGTTCAAAAGATGCTGAATGCGCGGATAATTTTCCCTATCCATCATTCAACATGGATAGCCAATATCGTCCCCGTTCGTAAGAAGAATGGTGAAATCCGCATTTGTGTAGATTTCAGAAATCTAAATCAATTGTCTCTCAAAGACAATTACCCACTTCCAGTGATGGATCAAGTTCTACAAAATGTAACTGGATCCGAGATGCTCTCTATGCTAGACGGATTTTCCGGTTACAATCAAATTGAAGTGAATTCAAGCGATCAACACAAAACCGCTTTCACAACGCCTTGGGGAACCTTTGCGTATCGTAGGATGCCGTTTGGTTTGATCAACGCCGGCGCTACATTCCAACGTGCCATGGATCTTGCTTTCCGTGACGTAATGGGTAAGTTCATTGTGGTGTACCTTGACGATCTTACGGTGTTCTCCAAGCAACGCGATGAGCATTTCTATCATTTGAGACAAACTCTAGAGAGATGCCGTCAGCACGGCATTTCCCTCAATCCCAAAAAATCAACTTTTGGGGTGACAGAAGGTAAACTTCTTGGTCACGTAGTATCTGCTGAAGGAATCAAGATTGACTCAGAAAGAGTCAATGGAATCAAGTCCCTTGCTTTGCCGTCAAGCAAGAAATCCGTTCACTCCTTTTTCGGCAAGGTAAACTTCTTAAGGAGGTTTCTTCCAGACTTTGCTGAAAAGACCCGTCATATTGTGAACATGATGAAGGGTAACACCACATTTCATTGGACGACAGAAGGCAAAGCAGCGTTCGATGACATCAAAAAGGCCATTGCTCATGCGCCTGTATTGGTTTGCCCTAACTACACCAAGAGTTTGTGATGTACAGTTATGCTTCCGAGCATACGCTATCAGCAATCTTGGTGCAGGAAAATGATGAGGGTTTTGAATCCCCCATTGCATTCATGAGCTGCCCTCTAAAGAATTACGAGTTGAAATATTCTCAAATGGAAAAGCACGCTTTTGCAGTTGTAAAAGCCGTCAAGCATTTCCGGTTCTACATTCTAGGCAGTCATGTCAAAGTTCTTGTTCCAGATTCAACTGTCAAGTCTATCCTCACACAACAGGAATTTGGAATGAAAAGAGGAAACTGGATTGCTAAGATTTAGGAATATGATCTAGAGATAAAGCCTACTAAGCTAATACGTGGACGTGGCCTTTGTTAGCTCATTGCAGAAAACAATCCAGGTGAGGAAATTTCAGAGGATGAGGAGGTCTCAGATGAAGAGGTTGATCCCAGTACACTTCCTATGGTACTATTCGTTAGCACCACTGATGAATGGTTTTCCAACATAGCTCACTTCCTGACATACGGAGAATGTCCTAATCACTTAACTCCGAAAGAAAAGAGGACCGTCAAGCTAAAGTCAGCTAGTTTCGTCTTGTGGGATAGCGGCTTGTATAAGCGTGCGATGGATGGAACATTTCTCAGGTGTGTTGATAAAGAGCAACAACAAAAGTTGCTGAAATCTTACCATGATTTGGCATGTGGTGGGCATTTCTCAGCGCCAGTAACCGCTCACAAAATCCTGAGAGCAAAGTATTACTGGCCTACACTCTTTCAGGACACGTACTCTTGGGTGCGTAAGTGTGAATTGTGCCAACAGTTTGTTGGCCGTCCAAAATTGGCATCTTTGCCGTTAAAACCTGTCGTGATTGATGAACCTTTCCAACAATGGGGTATTGATTTCATAGGTGCAGTGAATCCATCGTCAAGTGCTGGACATGTCTATGTTTTGACGGCTACAGACTATTTCACCAAATGGGTGGAAGCAATACCTACCAAGCGTGCTACTTCAGAAGTAGTGTGCAATTTCTTAAAAGAAAATATTATTTCCAGGTTCGGTGTGCCGAACAAGATTGTTGCGGACAACGCTTCTGCTTTCTCGTCAAATGAGATCACGGAGTTTTGTTTCGAGCATGGTATCACTTTGTCACATTCTTCCGACTATTATCCGCAGGGTAATGGTCAAGCGGAATCTAGTAACAAGAATCTGGTAACTATAATCCGCAAGCTGGTGGACGAGAATCAACGTTTGTGGCACAAGGCTTTGTTTGACGCTTTGTGGGCAGACAGAATAACTCCGAAGCGAGCTATCGGCATGTCTCCTTTTCAGCTCTTGTACGGATTGAATGCCGAGATTCCTATAACTTTGGAACTACCAGCCCTCAAGTTGGCTAAGGCCATTGAGGATGAGACGTTTGACAATTCTGTCGACAAGCGCATCATGTATCTCTCCGAATTGGAAGAGAATCGAGTTCAGGTGGCTGACCGCATTGCGGAACACCAGGATCAAGTGAAGAAGCTGTTCGACAAGAAGGCCAAGTCTCGAGAATTTCAAGTTGGTGACCTCGTCCTCCTATGGGACAAACGAAGAGAGCCAAAAGGTATGCACGGGAAATTCGATTCACTATGGACTGGACCTTTCCAAATACATCAGTTGCATGGTGAAAACAGTTTCATGTTAGCATACGGAGATGGGACGCCATTTGCCCTTCCTCACAGTGGGCAACATCTCAAGCACTTTACGCAGTAAAGGAGTCGGCGTTGGTATGTAAATACTTTTTATTTTCAAGTCCTTTTAGTCTTTGTGTTTTGTTTTTGTCGTCGTCGTCGCCTAACTCCAAGCCCAATGGATGGATAAAGGCACTTGAATTCTGGATTTCTTCTCCCTTCGTTCTTTTCTAAAGAACAACCGAAGGAAGATCCCCAGCAGGAGCCAGCTGTTATCATGGAATCTAGCAGCGCTCGTTCCACGGATAACCCCCCTACGAAACTTGTCCATTTCCTAGGATTCGTGAAGTTCAAGAATCGCGGCATAGCGGGTAATTTTCAACCACATCAATGCATTCCCAGGTATTCGAATAGTCGATTAAGCATTTCAGCGATTGCGCCTCGCCAAAGACGAAACGAGATCTTTCTCGACGTTTCACTGTTCATACTTTGCAAATTGCGAAAAATGCAGTAGCACTGAAAAAGTGCGCTCCTGCAGTGAAATTCCAAAAATTTGACTAAGTCTGGAAATGCAAGGGCGCTAAAATTTAGCGCCCCTGCATGCAGTGAATTTCCAAAAAATGTAAGGGTGCTAAATTTTAGCGCTATTACATTTTCTTTCGACACTTAAACTTTTTTCATGCCTCTGGCACGTTTCTTCACGTTTTCGCATTTTTCGTCAATCGTGCCACTTTTCGTGCCTAAATTTATTGCACGACTTGAGTTAGGTTTTTAATTTTCATTTTCAATTAAGTGAATGAATTTTCCACTTTTGTTGTTTATATTTTATTCCTTTTTTCTCTCCTCTTGCTGTGCGTTTGCTTCTCATCTGCCAATTCGCGTTTGGAAGATTTCCGCCATTCATCTCTTCAGCAAGCTTCGCGTTTTGCCCTGGTAAGACTTTCATTTGGCTTCGTCTTTTCATTTGTATATGTCCATTATTGGCATACGCGTTTTGGTTTCTTACATTCACGTCTTTCATTGTATTCATTTTTGTTCTTTCCATTCAAGTCCTCCCTTCTTCATTCGCATTTTTCTTCTCCTTCATACGCGTTGGAACCCCCATTCATTGTTTTGAATGCGTCTTTCTCCTTTGTGCGTGTTCATTTCGATGCTCATTCCTTCTTTTCATTTCTATTTTCTTACCCTACACATTCGCGTTTCTTTCTTACCATACGCGTTTCTTCCCTTATCTTTCATACGCGTTTCTTTCTACCTTTCTCCTCTGTGTGCATTATCACTTGATAACTTCTATCTACCCACTGTGTTTGTGTTGAGATATCTTTGTCAAAAGTTCTTCATTCATTTTGGTAAACATTGGAAAGATTCACCATTGTGAAAAAGAATTCCTTTGACCTTTGAATGAAAATGTAATAGGATGGAGATGATTTCGAAAGCTTTCAAAGTTAACCAAACATTGCCTTTGCTAAAGCTCAAGCGCCTTCGCCATTCCTCACTACATTTACATCTTCAAAAATGGCCAAAATTGCAAAAGCGCTAATTTTCAGCACTATGACATTTCAAAGTTAACAAAAATTGCCTAACACTGGAAAGTGTAAGGGCGCTAAAATTTAGCGCCCTTACACCAAAAGCAATTTTTCTCAGAATGTAAGGGTGCTGAATTTTAGCGCCCTTACACTTTTTTCAGGCTTTTCCCAGACCTTTCCAGATGAACTTCATTTTTTACCAGTGCATTCCTGAGCTTCATTTTTCTGCATTCGTGCATCGTTTTGCGTGCTTCTCCATCTGCTCCGTGCTTTCCCACCCTCATGCTCATTTCATGCTTTCCCATGTTTCCTAACAATTGGTATTTGTTCTGGCTAGACGGATTGCAGTCTACTCTCAGAGATCGTCAAGTCAAGAGTGCTCAGTGTTCCAGTTTCTTTTGATGACTGCTACGAAGCCTCCTTCTTCTTTGAAAGCAAAAAGCAAGATGAAGTACAAATATCAAGGCGTCTATTTGCCAACTATGGTGCTTTCGAAAGTTGAAGAAATAAAGGATACAGAAGTTGGCCATCAAGACTTGGTTGACTTCACAAAATTGACAGAGACGAAGCCTCTCCCTGATTCAATGAGAGCAATCGTACACAACAATCTCCACTTGGTGGCGATGTTCCCCACATCTGTGCACAATACTGAGTTTGTTCTTCATGTTGTGTCTCATTACATCTGAGAAAGCAGAAGTGTGATCAACTCTTCCGGGCATAGGATTCTGAGACTCGACCCCGATTTCTTTGACATCATCTTCAAGGTTCCTCACATGGAGAAATATATTGAAATTTCTATATCAAAAGCACAAGAGATCTTTGATGCTGATCCCAATAAAGCCAAACAATTGATAAATACTCAATGGCTCAAAAAGCCTAGATCGTCTGTTTCTAGATGGCCGAAAGGACTCCTGAGAAGCGACTTCAAAGATGACGTCAAGGATATGATCACGTTTCTGAGCAGAGTGAAGGGTTTTCCGGAATCATCCACCTTTCACGATTGGATGTATGATTACATCAAGAACATAAGGAGGTAGAAGGTGCATATTGACTGGGGTAAACAAATCAGTGATGAGATGCACGAGCAGTTGATCAACGCTCCTTCTACATTGAAGTTCTACATGACTTCTTACCTGGTGTACGCAGCAGCTGTGATGAGACAATTCCCAGGTCTATCTACAAAGGGGAATCGAATGATGATGCCTGTGTATAGATATTTCTATCAGTTGGAACTAAAGGAGAGCTTTCACCATTTCAGACGGGTCGCTGATGCTTTCTTTGCGCCTTTACTCTTCAACTTTGATCCAGCCTTGGAAAGAAGAAGTGTGTCTGATGAGGCTTATAAGGTGGTAAGTAAAGTTGGATGTATTTTTCTTCAATTCCCAATGTTTACTTACTTGAGAGTAGGTTGTTACACCGGTTGTCCCTACATGCTACCACGTTATCCTTCGGATAAGTGGGTTCTCATGGAAACATGCAGACAGCTGATGTCAGTGCAGAAAGAACGAAGAAGCAACCTGGCGTGGATTTAAAGGTTCCCATAACTAACCGGCCAGATATACTATCAAAGCTGCACAAAAAGCTGATGCTGTCTATCTTTGAGATGCAGATCATGACCATCAAAACCTAGGGTATAGGTTTGATTTTGACTACCGAGATGTCAGAAAGAAGTTGCAAAAGGTCACCAACACAGGTACCATTTTGAAGACATCTGGGCGGATTGCAGAGATGAAGAAGCCATTCGCAAAATGGACTATTGCAGATTGACAGTTCAACAAATTAGAGATCTTGGTATCGCTGACCTACCAGAGGATTTTGAGGATCCAGGTGATATCATGAGCGTCTATGATGAAGCAAGGCATTGCTATAAGAGGCCGTTTCCTGCAATACAGTGGTCTAGGAAAGAGGTCACCAGCATGAGAGAAAGGCTGAGGCCAATCCTAGCCAACATAGAAGAATGGTTACACAAACATGGTCATACGATGAAAAGTTTCAGGACAGACTCAGAAGGAGAAGAGTCCGAGGCAGAAGCACGCCAACAGCAAGAACTCCGCGACAAAAACAAATCAGCGGCCGTTCCCACTTCTTCACGAAGAGGTCCAAGGATTAAGTTCACTGTTGGTAAGAAAGATACCCAGGCTGTCCAAGAGACAGAAATAACGGAATCTCATCCATCTCGCTCAAAGGGTAAAAAGCCCATTCTAGAGGAGGTAGATTCTGATGAAGAAGATACTTCAAGCGACCAATCGGCTGAAGATGAAGATTCAGCAGAAGCAGACTCCGATGCCGAAGAGGTTTGAAAGCGGGCAGAGTCGATGAAGATTCACAAAAAGAAGGATCGCGAAGATGACTTTGGGAAGGTGAGCGGTTTGGAGACAAGAGGGTGATCAACAGGAACCCGGGCATGATGAAGAAATAACTACTTCTCCTCCCGAGAACGTAGTTGAGGAAATCCACAGAACATCATCGCCCGTGATTTCAAACGTTCCTCATACCCCTCTTGAGTCAAGAACTCCTCCACCTCCCGTTCCCTCCTCACCTATTCCTACCACAAGCATTCCTGCAGCCGAGATATCACCTATCCCTGCAGCATCAACCCAGCTTGATACTCCTTCAGTGACAAGCATCCATACGGTTGATATATATCAAGCCATAGCGTCCCATTCTAGCTTGTCTTTCCAGCGTATGATATCACTTCTGAGAACGAATTCAATCGTTTCATGAATGAGTCAATGCGTGATCAGCTCAATGTGTCAACTACAGGAGCGATGATGACAAACACTTCTCCAATTGTCACGATACCAATGGTGAGTTCAGATGTGACACTAACTTCAGAGGTGGCAATGGCGACTGACTTGGCCGATGAAATCGGAAGTTCACACTTCTTTTCTTCCTCAGCAACAATATCTCAAATATCAAAGCACCAAAAAGCAAATGATTTCTCCAGAAGAGCTTGACCTTGAAGAGATCGTTCTTCCAAAGGCCAAAGGAAAAAAGAAGGAAAAAGTATACTCGAGGCTGAATGTTGATAAGTCTGGCCACAAGTATGCTAAAATTGGCATACCACCGAATCAAGAAGGTGATGTCAACATGGATGACTACACAGTAACAAAGGTCCAGCTTGGCAAGGTTACCAATGAAAGTGCAAAAGCCAATGCGCAAGTCACTTTGGATATCTTGGCAGGAAGGCTGGACAAAGTTGACATCTGGTAACATATTGTAACTAAGCGGAGAGCATTATACTATTGTAAAGACTTGCGGTTCTCCAAGTAATGCTGAAAACGTGACGGTGGTAAGTATTGAAGACCGGTATCAAGAAAGGCGAGAAATTAAGCCTCCAAAAGGTATTGGGTGTTGTATGACTTTGTTGAAAAGATCATCGAACCACGGATCTGGAGATAATTTTAGCTCTGGATAAAAACACCATGTTGGCCAAGCTCGCCTGAGGCTTGATGAAAAAATACTTTCGGTGAGAGACATGGAAAAATGCCTGTTGTCATGGTCGGAAATGAAACAGGTAAAGCTCAGCAAATTGGTGGAGGTTGGGGTAATTCCCGACAAAGAAAAGTTTGTAGAGGTAAAAGAATCACTGAAACACAGGATTCAAGTGGTTCAATCCCTCATTGAAGATCTTCACCAAGTACAAGAAGATGTTGACGGGCATCGCAACATTCTTGACAAAATTGCTGGAGAGGGTTTTGATCAACTAGCGAGACTCGTATCTTCCTCACCAGGCCACGGAAATATCACGATCTTCAAAGCCATCCGCGAATTTGATCGGCTGATTGAGACTTCTGAAGCTTATTTGAACATCATTTGTGATACGAGCTCACATTGGACAGCTTTGAAGCATGCTTAGCCTTGGTGCAAAAAGGTTCACTCATACGCCATGAGATCGATCGAATTCACACCATTGTGGATTCTGTTTGGTCGGATGAGAAGTTCATCGGGGAGACTAGTAGGAAATTTGAAGACTTCTGCGCCCAATGCAAAGAGACGTGAAGCGGCCCCCTATTCTCCAGTGTTAGACATTTCTGGTGCATCCCATTATGCATCTTGTAAATATTTCTCGACATTTTTGAATGTCATTTTGTAAATTGTAATTACACCAAGTCCAAAGATGTAATATTTTCAAAACAAATTACACTTTGACTTTGGTCAAAGTTAGGTGAGATTTCCACAAATCGCTCACCTAACTCTCCCTGATTTTCTCAATCTCTTTCCTTCTTTTGCTCATCCCTCTTTCTATATAATGTGAGGGATTTTCATTGTAATTTATCTTTTAGCCTTTTGCAACGAAGTGCTGCCCTTTTTTAAGCAAATTTGTGAAACTTTGCGTTCATGCTGTGAATGAGATTCAATCAATAAAGAAAAGGATTGCAAGCCAAACTTTCGTTGGATTAGATACTTTTGTAAGTTGATTTGATTTGGTAGTGATTAGTTCAAGGAATGTGAAAGACTCTAAGTGGTTGATGTAAACTTTGTGTGACATCTATTATTTAGATTGCATTGTTATTTTGTTTATCATTGGTTGAGTGATCTATAAGACTTTGCGCTTATAATCATTCATGCTCTTGCATGTTCTTGTTGGATAATCTATAAGACTTTGTGCTTATAATTATTCATACTCTTGGATACTTTGTCGAAGGATCTACAAGACTTTGTGCTTGTAATCGTTCGTGCTATTAACACTTTTGTTGAAGGATCTACAAGACTTTGTGCTTGTAATCGTTCATGCTGTTCGAAGAATTGTTGCGTCTAAGAAGACTTTGTGCTTCTAATGTAGCAAACGGTACGTTTATGCAGATCCAACATTGATAAAGCTACGGAACGACTTTGTGCCTTCGTGAGCTTTCCCTTTTTATTTTATTTTGTTTGTTGTTAATTACTTCTGGTATCTCTACGCTTCGCTTTGACGAAATAGAGATATTGGCATTACTGCTAGTTGTTCGTTTCAAGTTACCAAGAATTCGGAACTTCCAACACGTGAAGCATTGTAAACATCTTCTCTGAAAAAAGAGAGAAGGATGAATGTAACACACCCCCCCACTCCGTGAATTTTGTGTACATTTTGTAATTACTTGTGTGATTTACTATTGTTTCTCTTAGCAGTAAGAAGGGTGCCTCCCCTTTCCGAGAGGAGAGATTCACATCTCACATAGTTGTGGTTGAAGTCCAAGTTGTGTAATCTGTCAAAAGTTGATTACATAATTTTCACCCAACAGTTTTTTGGCGACTCCGCTGGGGAACCTACATACGCAATCTGAGCCTCACGCTTCGGATTGAAGTAGATAAGTTTCCTTTTTCTTGTTGTTCTTTTGTATATTGTTAACTCTGTAACACCCTTTGTATTCAGATCTACATTCTGGTGGACCGAATATATACAAGAGGATTGAGGGCTCAAGGAATAACAGATCCACTCTTTGAAGAGTTGTTGCAACGTGACTTTCCATTTACTCTTCCATGAGCAAGGTCACCACTGCAGCGGGCTATAAGCTTCCCTCCACGTAGCCAAAGATCTCCGATCCCAAGTGTTTGGTCAGTTTATCACAGACGTCTTGTTCAAGCATCTGTTGTGCAACCAGTCATGGCCGCACCACCTGCAGGACCGTGGGGAAATGCTTTTGGTCCCCTCCGTTTGACTCCACCTTTACACGAACTTCCTCGTGTATCCAGGAAGCATCTTCCCAAATTTCAAGGTGATGGAAAACAACACCCCGATGAGCACATATCCGCATTCTACATAGTATGTGGTGTTCTTGGCATTGAGCACGGAGATGTTTCTATAAGATTGTTCATTGAATCCCTTCAAGGGATTGCAGCCGAATGGTTCTTTACTCTTCCCAATGCTTCCGTCACCAATTGGGCCACTCTTCGCACTAAATTTGAAGAAAGGTTTAAGCCTGCTGAAGATTCACATGCTCTATTGGCGCAACTCACCACCATGTGTAAAGAAGCTCACGAGCCTATGCGCAAGTTTGTGGCGAAGTTCAATAAGTTAGTGACACAGATCCCCAATGATGCAAAACCAACGGATCACAACTTGAAATGCTTCTTCATCAACACCCAATTACCTAAGGTAAGTTTCTACTTGCGTAGGGAAAATCTTGTTAACGTTGCAGCAGCCCAGCAATTGGATACCAGTCTGGAGGACGGCATGATCCTTGCTAGAGAAATCAGGATGGGGACTAACGAAAATAGAAGGATGCAAGCCTCAGGATCTTCAGCATCCAATGCTAGTACCTCCACTGCCAGCTCAAATTTCACAGATCCCATGGTCCAAAGGCTGGCAAATGAAGTTCTGTCTCTCAAGAAGCAAGTGTCAAACAACAACAATGGTAACAACTACAAAGACGTCCCTAGGAGGACTTTTCCTAACTATGCTGGCAACAAAAATCAGAACCGTCTCCCAACACCTCCAGGACGTCTTGCTCTTGAAGCCCCGCCTGCTAATAATGCCGCTGGGTACTATGAGACTGAACAAGATGATTATGCTCAGCCTGAATATCCTGAAGAAGAAAATGCCTATCTCTTCCAAGAAGAAGAAACTCAATCGGCTGGCGACTCCAAGATCAGTTATTTGCAAATGATGGAAGAAGAAGAAGAAGATGACTTGGTGACTGACACTTACGCTGTTTTTACTCGGCATCAACAAAGTGAACTTGACAAAGCTCAAGCTGCCACTGTCCCAAAAAAAGAAAAGCCGCCCATAACGATTGCCAAAAGAGGATCTCCCCTCCCTTGGCAACCTAAGAAAGCAGCAAATCCACAAGTAAGTGCACCCCGTTCTTCTTCGTCAACTCCCATTGTTCCTAAAGCTAATCCTCCCGTTCCAAAGACCAGTGTGCCTTTCGTGAAACCAATCAGCGAAGTTACGGCTTCCAACCTACAAAGTTCTTTCCAGGCTTTCAACATTATTGACCATGCCAAGAAAACCAAGGTTCAAATGTCCGAGGCTGAATACCTCAAAGCCAACCCCGACCAATTTGACAGGCTTGTCAAGTTCGTAAATGATAAAAAGATCTCCCCAAGTCGGGATACTCCTCCTGACATCCTAGTTACTCCTAAACCCAAAGTATCACAGAGTAACCTCGTATCTAACCCTCCAACTACTTCTGGACGCATTGATCCATTTTTCATCTCCCTACTTGTAAATGGTTTCAAGCTAAGTAAATGTGTCATAGACTCTAGTGCATTTGACAATGTAATGCCCGCCAAGGTAGCTACTGTGTTAGGCCTTGAGATGACCAAAACCTTCAGCCGTTGCTTTTCCATGGAAAATAAGCAAGTGCCATTGATCGGTCAGATCAAAGATGCCTAATATGCATTCGCCGCATACCCGGAGAAGAAGATAAAAATGACGGTCCTCGTGGCCGATGTACCAACTTCCTACGGTATACTCCTCAGACGCAATTTCTACAAAGATGTTGGAGGAGAACTAAGTATGGATATGTCCGAAGCAAGAATACTAGTTAAAGGTGTGATGCAAAAGCTGATTCCTGAAAAGGAATCAAAGTTTTCGGTTGTTGAGTCAAATGATCCCAGAGCTCAGATTTTGTTCGAATCTTCAGGCGTGGGAACTTACTACCTACAAACAGATGAGGTAGGAGAATCCTCAACTCAAAATGAGTTAGAAAAAGATGATACTTCGTCAACTTCAGATGAAACATCATCAGGAGATTTGTCCATCTCCGACCATGAATCTTCGTCAGAGGATGAAGTTTTGGATTTTGACACTGTTCCAGTTGGTGATTCCAACGGTGTCTGGCTGCTCGAGTTCGATGGTAGCTGCTCGTCGACCGGTTCTAGAGCAGGAATGGTTTTCATCTCACCATCAGGAAAGTTTTTCCCTTTCTCCTTCAAGCTGCAGTTTGATAACACCAATAACACCGCCGAGTATGAAGCCCTGTTACTGGGAATGCAAGTTGCGTTGAAGAAAGGTATAAAAAATCTTCATGCGCAAGGTGATGCCGAGTTGATAGTATGTCAAGTGAGAAACCTCTATCAAACAAAGAATGAGAGACTCAGGAATTATCGTAATCTAGTATGGGATTCCATTGAGGAATTCGAGGCTTTTGATATCTCTGTTGTTCCCAGAGAATACAATACTAGAGCTGATTCCCTTGCGATCTCTGCCATGCTCTTGGTACCACACAAAGACTTTCAAGGTTCTACCTACACCATAGAGTTGGTTTTCTGCCCAAGTGTACCTGACAATTCAGAAAACTGGCAGATTTTCAACGACGACCATCAAATTATCGCCTTTCTTGAGAAAGCAGAGAATTTCGATGAGTTGTACTTTGAGGGTAGCGATTCTCCACTTCAAGAATCTGTGTCTGATCTAGATCCTGTTACAGGCGAAGAATATCTGCAACTCAAAGGGAATAAGATCCCTAAAGGATTGGTATCCTTGGAGAAACTTTTTGATAAGCATGATCGCCACGTAAAGAAACAACTCTCAGATTTTGACTCATCAAATGAGGTTGAACAGATAAATTTGGGAACTGATGCCGATCCTAAGATGGTCAACATTGGCAAATGTTGCACGGTCGAAGAAAGAAGACAGTTTGCTCAGCTACTGCAGGAGTACATTGACGTCTTGGTGTATTCATATGACGATCTAAAGTCATTTCGGCCCAAGGAAGTGCAACATGACATTCCTCTCAAGGTTGGTGCTTTACCTTACAAACAAAAGCAAAGGTAGTACAATCCCAAGATTTCTGGAATGATTCTGGTTGAAGTTCAAAAGATGCTGAATGCGCAGATAATTTTCCCTATCCATCATTCAACGTGGATAGCCAATATCGTCCCCGTTCGTAAGAAGAATGGTGAAATCCGCATTTGTGTAGATTTCAGAAATCTAAATCAATTGTCTCTCAAAGACAATTACCCACTTCCAGTGATGGATCAAGTTCTACAAAATGTAACTGGATCCGAGATGCTCTCTATGCTAGACGGATTTTCCGGTTACAATCAAATTGAAGTGAATTCAAGCGATCAACACAAAACCGCTTTCACAACGCCTTGGGGAACCTTTGCGTATCGTAGGATGCGGTTTGGTTTGATCAACGCCGGTGCTACATTTCAACGTGCCATGGATCTTGCTTTCCATGACATAATGGGTAAGTTCATTGTGGTATACCTTGACGATCTTACGGTGTTCTCCAAGCAACGCCATGAGCATTTCTATCATTTAAGGCAAACTCTAGAGAGATACCGTCAGCACGGCATTTCCCTCAATCCCAAAAAGTCAACTTTTGGGGTGACAGAAGGTAAACTTCTTGGTCACGTAGTATCTACTGAAGGAATCAAGATTGACTCAGAAAGAGTCAATGGAATCAAGTCCCTTGCTTTGCCGTCAAGCAAGAAAGTCGTTCATTCCTTTTTCGGCAAGGTAAACTTCTTAAGGAGGTTTCTTCCAGACTTTGCTGAAAAGACCCGTCACATTATGAACATGATGAAGGGTAATGCCACGTTTCATTAGACGGCAGAAGGCAAAGCAGCATTTGATGACATCAAGGAGGCCATTGCTCATGCGCCTGTATTGGTTTTCCCTAACTACACCAAGGAGTTTGTGATGTACAGTTATGCTTCCGAGCATACACTATCAGCAATCTTGGTGCAAGAAAATGATGAGGGTTTTGAATCCCCCATTGCATTCATGAGTTGCCCTCTAAAGAATTACGAGTTGAAATATTCTCAGATGGAAAAGCACGCTTTTGCAGTTGTAAAAGCTGTCAAGCATTTCCGGTTCTACATTCTGGGCAGTCATGTCAAAATCCTCGTTCCAGATTCGACTGTCAAGTCTATCCTCACACAAAAGGAATTTGGAACGAAAAAAGGAAACTGGATTGCTAAGATTCAGGAATATGATCTAGAGATAAAGCCTACTAAGCTGATACGTGGACGTGGCATTTGTCAGCTCATTGCAGAAAACAATCCAGGTGAGGAAATTTCAGAGGATGAAGAGGTCTCAGATGAAGAGGTTGATCCCAGTACACTTCCTATGGTACTATTCGTTAGCACCACTGATGAATGGTTTTCCAACATAGCTCACTTCCTAACATATGGAGAATGTCCTAATCACTTAACTCTGAAAGAAAAGAGGACCGTCAAGTTAAAGTCAGCTAGTTTCGTCTTGTGGGATAGCGGCTTGTATAAGCGTGCGATGGATGGGACATTTCTCAGGTGTGTTGATAAAGAGCAACAGCAAAAGTTGCTGAAATCTTACCATGATTTGGCATGTGGTGGGCATTTCTCAGCACCAGTAACCGCTCACAAAATCCTGAGAGCAAAGTATTACTGGCCTACACTCTTTCAGGACACGTACTCTTGGGTGCGTAAGTGTGAATTGTGCCAACAGTTTGTTGGCCGTCCAAAATTGGCATCTTTGCCGTTAAAACCTATCGTGATTGATGAACCTTTCCAACAATGGGGCATTGATTTCATAGGTGCAGTGAATCCATCGTCAAGTGCTAGACATGTCTATGTTTTGACGGCTACAGACTATTTCACCAAATGGGTGGAAGCAATACCTACTAAGCATGCTACTTCGGAAGTAGTGTGCAATTTCTTAAAAGAAAATATTATTTCCAGGTTCGGTGTGCCGAACAAGATTGTTGCGGACAACGCTTCTGCTTTCTCGTCAAATG
The DNA here is from genome assembly GCA_007258455.2 of Sequoia sempervirens. Lineage (NCBI taxonomy): Eukaryota > Viridiplantae > Streptophyta > Pinopsida > Cupressales > Cupressaceae > Sequoia > Sequoia sempervirens. The sequence continues at coordinate 16,154 of VDFB02241133.1, forward strand.
AGATCATGGAGTTTTGTTTTGAGCATGGTATCACTTTGTCACATTCTTCCGACTATTATCCGCAGGGTAATGGTCAAGCAGAATCTAGTAACAAGAATCTGGTAACTATAATCCGCAAGCTGGTGGACGAGAATCAACGTTTGTGGCACAAGGCTTTGTTTGACGCCTTGTGGGCAGACAGAATAACTCCGAAGTGAGTAATCGGCATGTCTCCTTTTCAGCTTTTGTATGGTTTGAATGCCGAGATTCCTATAACTTTGGAACTACCAGCCCTCAAGTTGGCTAAGGCCATTGAGGATGAGACGTTTGACAATTCTGTCGACAAGCACATCATGTATCTCTCCGAATTGGAAGAGAATCGAGTTCAGGTGGCTGACCGCATTGCGGAACACCAGGATCAAGTGAAGAAGTTGTTCGACAAGAAGGCCAAGTCTCGAGAATTTCAAGTTGGTGACCTCGTCCTCCTATGGGACAAAAGGAGAGAGCCAAAAGGTATGCACGGGAAATTTGATTCGCTATGGACTGGACCTTTCCAAATACATCGGTTGCATGGTGAAAACAGTTTCTTGTTAGCATACGGAGATGGAACGCCATTTGCCCTTCCTCACAGTGGGCAACATCTCAAGCACTTTACGCAGTAAAGGAGTCGGCGTTGGTATGTAAATACTTTTTATTTTTTAAGTCCTTTCGAGTCTTTGTGTTTTGTTTTTGTCGTCGTCGTCGCCTGACTCCAAGCCCAATGGATGGATAAAGGCACTTGAATTCTGGATTTCTTCTCCCTTCGTTCTTTTCTAAAGAACAACCGAAGGAAGATCCCCAGCA
>VDFB02241134.1:0-10658 GCA_007258455.2 Sequoia sempervirens
AAATCAAAGTGGGATAACTTAAAATGATAACTTAAAATGACAAATTGTCACCAATTTAGCATAGTTGGACATAAAAAGAATAAATACAACATACATTACAATTTAAACAAAATACATTACAAATAAAAACAAAATAAGGTTGCATCTGTAGATATCATAAATTATAAACTGTCACCAATTTATAGCATAAATTTATAGTCCACAACATACATTGTAAATCAAAACAAAATAAGGTTGCATCTACAAATATCAATGTTGTTTCAATGATTGGAAAACAATTAGGAGCTATTGTGATAGAGGATTGGTTGTTGGCTACTTGGGGTACCAATGAAAGCCATGTTCTCATCTTGTATAGTCATTGTGGAATGTTGGCTACATGGCTAGGAGTTGGACTAGAAAACTGGGTGCAAGTTACAGGTGATGGGGTCGGTGGTGAACAGTTCATAGGAACTGATATCTATGGGATATGTTGTACATCCTGATTGGCAGTCTGACTTGGAAATTGACTGCACCTTAACTCAAATTGGGAGAAGGTTGAATAATTGATTGCAATGGAGTAGTGAGGGTTATTGATGTTCAACGAATCCCAGAATACTACATTACTTTGTGACAAGGGATTAGCAAGAGTGTTTAACCACCTTTCTCACTATAAATCCCTCTACGCCACCTCAATATCTTTTTCCTTTTTTTCTTGTTCCCTCTGAAGCTTCTCTTGCTCCTTCTTGGCATCTCTATCCTTCTTTTGTTGTAGTTTTAGCTACTCTTTTTCTTTACGTTGTATCTCCTTATCTATTTTGGCATGCTCCTTCAATTCCCTCACCACTATAAATGTTGCCTTTTTCTCCTCATTCTCTTATTTCTTTAGGATTTGATCTCCTTAATCTCTCTCTTCCTTTCCTCCTATTGCAGTAACAGATTCATATAGTCATTTTTCATTAAGAGCTGAGATTATCTACTCAACCGAATTCTATTATCAACACCATTTCATTTTTATTATCAGTGTGCACAGGCAACTTGAGGAATTTCTTGATGTGTGGAACTATTTTTGTTTCTTGTGTGTAAAGACCATTGCAAATTGTGGTCTTAATTTTCAGTTTTGGAAGTTTAGGTATTATGTCAAATAGTTGGCAAACAATCTCCTTTTAGTTGATAAGTGTATTCTCCTTTTTGTTTTGATGATAAAGATGCATGAAATGACTTCTAAAGGACTTATCTAAACATGCTAATGGGTTACAAATGAATGTATGATGCAATGCAAGTGTATTTATTATTTTCCAAACTAATATGTAACTGAAATTTCATGCAAGCATGCTACTACAACAAAGTGACATTATGACAAATAGTTGTCATGCAATCCAAACTCCTTATATTGCTTAAATGATATTTAATCTGATTACAATGCCATGAAAAATGATATCAAATGATTTTCTCATTCAACAAGGGATAATAACAACGATACAGATTTGAACATACAATATTATGCAAGATCTAGAATATGATAATGGTAGTGCAAGACCTAATGTATGGCAGCAATACAAAACTTAGAGATGCAGTTATATATATGAAAATATTAGTTGATCCAACCTGCTAAATTCTTGATAATAAAAGTAGAAACTAGATGATGCATGTCTCTTCCACGAATTCACCTTCATATGGTGTTGCTATCCAACAATGATCAAGGCATCATGCCCAACAAATAATAGATTTTCCTCAAAATTGCAAACCCAAGTGCCAAATAACAAAATCGAACTGTTCTTGGTAAATAATATGGTTGCGCCTAAGACATGAATTTCCCAACAATAATCGTTCATGAATAATTTCCTCTTGATGAATTTTTGATTTCTCAAATTTTGTGCCTTGACTAGTAATTGTGTCTCCTCTTGAACAAAATCGCCTTCCTTCCAGAATTCGAGTGTATACAAAATTTCCACCAGAATCAAATTATTTTGGATGCCAATTTGCTACGCCTGGAAAAACCTAGTGAAGTATGATTTCCAGCTAATACCTTCAGCTGCAATATGATAAAAATTGAATTCTTCTAAATACAAAGAATGATTTTCAATGCCTCTAATGATAAAATTGAACTGCCAAGAGACTGAAATATTTCTCTAGAATTGTTCAAGGACCATTAAATTTGTAACAATCGAAAACTTCCTCCTCAAGTGATATTGCAACAATACAACAACTGCTGCAACTTGCAAACCCTTCGGTAAATGCAATAATAAACCAACTAATGCATTCAATCAGTCTTCAAATCAGAAGTGCACTAATATATCGACTATTGCACCAAATAAAATTCTTCCAATGAAGCACCTGTAGAAACCTTGTATGGATTTCTCCACAATTTCTAGCTAGGGTTGATCTTTCACACCAAACTTGGTATCCTAGAGTCTTCAAAACCTCAGAAAAGCAAAGCATTCAAGCTTCTACCAAACTAGTATGAATAGAATAATCTAAGACATAAGCATGCCCAAATGCTAAGCCAACATCTCCTTATAAAGATTTCTCAATGACTTCCAAGAAGCTTCTAGAAATATTATTGTTTTATTCCCTAAAGTGACTTTATAATTTATTGTTTTATTTTAAGTCACTTTTAATTAAATTAATTATAAATAAAGTTTCCCTTTTAATTTTAATTTATGGAGATAACTTTATAAACAATTGATTTAAGGGAATGGTAATGGTAACAATATTAGATTCTGGGAAAACCCCTGGTTGTTAGACACCCCCTTCACACACTCTAATTTCAGGAATCTTATGAGGCTGACACAACTCTTCTTCGATTTATACATTAGAGATTACCTTCTCGGCCAACTTGGGGGAAAGAGGTGGAAAAATATGATCCTTTGTTGTCCTTTGTCTCCTAAGTTGTTAACTCTAGCTAAGTCTCTGCGGGATCTACTCTCCCTTACCAGATTACCTTTATCCAACATGGAGGATGATTTCTACTAAACTAGCAATTGACAAGGTAATCTTTCTGTTAAAATGGCTTACAATCTGTTGTCGGACCAAGGTGTTGAACACGAACCCTAGAAACAAGTTTGGAACAGACAGATGATTCTAAAAATAATTTTTTTTTGGTGGATAGCCTGCCATAACATGATCCTTACTCAGGATAATCTGAGGAAAAGGGGATTCCAGATCCCTAATAGGTGCTTGTTATGCAAATGCAATGAAGAATCTATGGATCACTTACTTCTACACTTCTCGTTTGTTGCTAGTGTGTGGGAGCTAGCTTTGGAGCAATTGAGCACTCATTGGACTATGTGCAAGGACATCAAATCTTTTATCTTGGGCTGGTTTGGGACCTTCCTTCACCCCTTACCTCATGAGATATGGAAGCAGGTTCCCCCATTATCTATTGGTGCTTATGGAAAGAGAGGAACAATAGGATATTCAGGAATATTAAGATGAGACCTAAAGAGCTTTTTGGTATAGGGTTAAGGCTAATTTCTGAAAAAAATTCAATTTTCAAGGGGAAAATCCCAAAAAAAGCTCCTGTTGAGTGGGAAATTAAAATGGCTAACGCTTGGCACTAGAATCTAGAGGCTAATTTGTATGACAACTCTAGGTCCCAGGCTAGACAAGACACAGTTTGGAAACCTACGAACTGTGGATGGTATAAACTCAATTTTGATGCTGCTGCCAAAGGCAACCTAAGTAGGGCTAGCATAGAGGTATAATCAAAGACTACAGGGGAAAATGCATTACTAGTTACTTGGGGGGAATAGGAATTCAGTTCTCCATGATTGTGGAAGCAAGGGAATTGCTAAAGGGCATCCATTTAGCTGTCACTATGGGGATAAAGAATCTGCATATTGAAGGGGACTCTAAGTCTATGATTGACACTGTTAATCTGCGCAGAGTACTGGGATGGAGTACTAGGGACATATTGTTAGATATAAATCATTTGGTGTCTAAGTTGAATATGAAGATTACTACCCACATTTTTTGGGAGGGTAATCAAGTTGTTGATGCTTTGGCTAATCTCAACTTCCATTGGAGAGATTCTGAGTGTTGGAGGAATATGGGGAACCTACCATTGGGTATAGAAGGGTAAACCCACAAAACTGGTTTACAATTCCATTGAGGAAGGAAAAATGCATTTTCGGATGGAAAACACTTTAGGGGGTTCACTAGAACTAGGAGGGTTCGCTAGAACCCCCTAAAGGGTTTGATAGAACCAGGGGGTTCACTAGAACCAAGGGGGTTTGATTGAACCCCCCTTTAATGAGTTTAATTTTTAATTTCATTAAAGGGGGGTTCATGGAGCCCCTTCTCTCTCCCCCTCGGCACCAAAAATCTCTAGAATTTTTACCCTTCAAAGCTTGAGTTGAGGATGATAATGGAGGAGACTTCACAGACCCAACTAGATGATGGTAGTCCTGGAAACGAGCTATCCATCAAATATAATTTTAATATGTTTTGGTTTTATTATGTTTTTTTTTTTTTAGTTTGATTAAACATATGTTTTTCACCAAAAATCAAGTTCTTTGTTCTGCACATGTGGAAAAATAACATATTATCAATTTTTTTTTTGAAAAATATCAGTGCACTAGATATTGAAATCTTTGATCCAACAAAAATAATTAAATTTCAATACATACAAAAAAATTTATGTTGTATATGATCCTTTGTAAATTCTAATTGTGGTTTGACTAGAAACTTGATTAAGAAAATATTCGATATATCATTATGGAAACCAAATGAAAGCACTAGATATAGTAGTTACAAATCTAAATTTTTAAAAATAGAATTTTTGTCATGGAAAAAAGGATTATGTTATTATCACGGTGAGCATCACTCCTTAAAAATGGTGTTTATTTAAAAAATTTTGAAGGAGATGGAAAAATAAGTGCAATCTTATTCCAATTTTTTTTTGAAAAAATATGTTTATAATCTATAGACAAAATGCCACAAATCACTAGTTTGCATCATCTTCACATTATTCACAGTTTAGCCACTATAGGTGCCCGAAAGTGAAGATTTAGTTAGAAAAAAATAGTTTAGTGTCTAGTTTGGCCAAAAATTGTAAACTAGTATTGTGGGATCACCCACAACGTTTAATCCTTAAGGAGCAAGGCACATGTATTTGTCATGATGATACCTAACTCTGCAATTGCTATGGACTTCTTAGGGGTCCACATTCTTGTTTATTGGGTGATGTGGATGAAGTTGGATGTTGAGGTGTCAAACACGTGGAAAAAATTGAATAAAGGGATGGAGATCGATATTAAAGAGCTAATTATGAGGAGTAATGGGGAGTACATTGGGGTAACGACAAAGTTGGGTCAGGCCTTACACAATCTTTTTTTGGGGTCTTGTCTCAGCATTCACATATCCTTGCAGATTTTTAAATTCAAATTTGATGTGACTAATAATTATGATGTGAAGCTTTTGATTTGTCTTATCAATTCAGCTAAAAATCTTCTATTGATAAAAGGTACAATTTTAGGGAAATCTAAATTTGGCCCCGTGGCCAGCCTTCATCGGTACTTGTGCAAAGGAAACATGGAAGGAAAACCTTCCAATATCATCATTTCATGCAAACCTGGCCACAAGTGTTTAAATATTTTCATTAATGGGATTGCAGAGATTTCCTTTTGGGATTTAACTCTTCAAGCGTGTGTCCTACACGGTCTTGATTGCCTGATGCATTCTTGTTTGGCTTAAAAATAAAAGTGTTTGGGAAACCTCTTAGTTTGTCAAAAATTCTAACCTTTTGCTCTTATAGGTTTCCTAGTTTTTCTGTGTCCAGAGTGGTGATATGGGTGGCGAGAGGGTGAGGACGGAGCCCGACAATTATGGGGAATTTCGCAAAGACCTACTAGTTTGGAACATCTATGTTGAAGGTGGGTTGGCACCTTTAATGGAAAGCTTGGTGGGTCATGATCTGAAGATTTTTGTGCAATTTGTGAGTTCCTGGAAAGAAAGAAGGGTTACCATGGGTGGTATCTCCTTCGAGGTGAATGAGGAGGTGATTGCTCAGGCAACGGGGCTGTCATATACCAAGAAGAAGTACCCTAAGCACACCAAGGCTCTAGACAATGAAAGCTTTAATGCCTTCTTTTTGGGTAATGAAAAACCTATTCGCTCTCACTCTGGCTTTGAAAGAGAAGCTCTCTCGCAGCCGTGGGACCAAGTCTATCTCGCTCTCATGAAGTATGTCACCTTAGAGGGTAGATATAAAACTTTCTATTTTAATCATTTGCGTCTTTTAAATCACCTTCACCATAAAATATTATTGAGCTTCTCGTTTTTCTTCCTCACTGACTTGGAAAGCTCTGTTGAGACGTGCCTTGAATCTCCTACCCAAAACCCTGAGGATTCTCCTCCCTTGTTGCTCCACCAAGGCCTCATCTTGAGGCTTTATCATTTTCATCTCACGCTTTGCCTGCCCGAACCCATCTCTGTTGTTCATATTGAGGAAATCAAACCCCATGTTTAGACCAATATCTCCCCAGCTAAGTCTAAGGGTCCCAAAATAAAAACTTCGTTGGTGATTGCTGAAACCCCTTTAAGCCTAAACCGGCCGCCAAAAAGAAAAAATGGAGTGTGGGGATTGCCTAGTCTAATGTTGTAGCTGGTCTTTGCGAGCTTAACTCTGCCCCTGCCAAGACTGACAACAAACCTACTGCTAAGAGGAAGGTGAAAGATGAGGGGAAGGGTTTGGTGGAGCCACCGACCACTAACAACATAGAGAATAATGTGGTGGGAAGAGATTATAAGGGGGATACTATGGTTGCTGCTATGGTGGAGACTAGGGTTGAAAATACCAACATTAGGAGATCTAGTAGGTTGGAAAAAAATAACAAGAAAGTGAAGATTAGTGAAAGTTATATTGATGAAGAGCGGTCTAATAGTAAAGGTAATAGGAATGTGGAAGAGATTGAGAAAGAGGATTTTGTTGAAGGGCCTAGCCACTTTTCTGACTTTAACAAAATGCTTAAGGAGAATTCAACTTTGCAGTCCTTTGACCCTCAAGATATGGAACATGCAAACATTGTGAACACTGTGGATAAAAGGGGAGGATCATCATATGTTGCTGGAGTGGGTGGAGAAGCTTGAGAAGAAGTTTAGTGGCTTGACTCAGTTCACTGTCAAGTTTTTCCTTTGTGTGATTGGCACCCTCTCTACTCTGCTTAAGGACGAGATGGATAAGAAGGTTGTGGAAGAAGGCCCCAATTGGGTCGGGGAGGATGTTATTAACCTCCTCTCTCAGAATTGGGAGAATGTTAGCTAGTTTGTTGCTGCTTTGTTTGCAAGGTGTTTTGGTTGGATGTTAGTCTATTGTGTCTGTGTTTTGTTTTGGTTGGTGGTTTTTCTTTTCCTATACGCTTGATCTTTTTTGGCCCTTGAGGCTCATTGTGAAAAGGGTGCAACACCCTATAAATGTTGCTTTTCTTATCAAAAATAATTAATTTAATTATTATTCCCTTATTTCTCCTTTTCAGCCTTCAAGAATAAATAAAGGCTAAACGAACCTCAGGGTGGCTACTTAAAAGGGGACATCACATTGTGTCTGCTCCAATTGTGAGACATTATTCTCCTCCACCTCAATGTCCACTTCCTGTGAGTCCTGGGTGAAATTTGCATTGCCTCCTAAATTTGAAGTGCCACAATCAACATAGTAATGCACACTTTCAGGTAGGACAAATGTAGGTGGTGGTGATGGGAAACTAAAAGTACCCTTATCTTGTTGGACATGCAAATCAATACCTAGATTCATGGCTCCCTCCACCAACCAAGACAATTGGCTATGCTACAAGGGAAGACTCAAACTATCATCCAATTCATCAATCGGGTTGTCCACCACGTGAGGAGTTTGTTAATCACCCACCACTTGTGCAACTGAATCAACATGATTGTTATGAGGTGAATGTAGTATATGTTCATCTACCTATGATTCCATTGCAAACTACAATTGACCATTTGGAAGGCTGGACAACAATGTTTGTGGAACATTGTCTCTTGACACAACAACTCCTAAAAGGTTAAGGATTATTTGCACTACAGAAGCATCCTCATCTATGCTCACCTAAAATGTGTTTCTAGGATGCATGTCATCCACGAGTGCATCTAGATTGAGTGGCCATATCTCATTCCTTCTAAACCCTGATTTGATATTTTCAACTATTAAAGCTTTTAACAGTGATTTGTTGCCTAGTTTTGCAAGTTCTGCCCTCCTAATTCCAAGGTTTGGATACCTAGCCAACCATGATGCATGTTCTGATTTGAAGTATATTTTGAAAGAAGAAAACAAACTAACATATAATGACTATAGTTTATGTGAAGTGTGTGTTCGAAAAGTTAGTAAATCGATACCCAACCCTCTTGCTTCTTGTATGGTTGTGAACACAACATGGCTTCCATGCCCATCGACAATCAACAATTTCTTGTTGGTAGGTGACACACCGCTTGGAACTGATTGGGAAAAGTGGTGCAACCATTTCATTAACATCTCCTTTTTCATCCATGCATGCGGATGTTTTGTCATGCAAGTAATTGATTCACAATTTGCAATGTAATTATTTAAGTGCTTTTTCCCCTTAAACAAGTAAAACCCTTAAATGCTCTATTCAATAGCATTAACACAACATAGAATGGTTATCCATTCATGACTCTTCAGAATAATGTAGGACACATTCCTGCTACCTCTTCTAGCCAACACCCTCATGGCCCCATTTTTTCCTGTCTAGATACCAATTTCATCGCAGTTCCAAATGTGATGAGGACCATATGGATTTACATCATATGTTGCAGACAATTTCTTGTAGAAAGCGGATACAACAACAGGTCTAAGGTTCAGTGCCCTATCTTTGTCTAGGCCTTCAACTATCTGCAATGTTAGTTTTGGATGTCGTTTCTTGAAACTAGTCCACCAAGACTTCCTCGGGAGCCCATTCTTGAAAGGGTTGGGTCTACTTTCACAAATTTGGGTGACCTCTACCTTAAGATTGATAATATCAAGTCCATGGCCTACCACATCATTTCTTTGCACCATTCAACAATCAGAAGTTATTTCTCTTCGGTGAGGACAGTTGGAGGACCTTTCTTAGATGTGGTTGTTAGGCTGCCTAACCATATGGAGAGCGGGGTTGTTGGGATTTCCATTTTTTTGAAGCACCCCTTATGGACATGTTCTCTTCTACATCATGGTGCCCTTGTCATGTACTTTGTTGACCACTATAGTCATTGTTGCATTCTTACCTTTTGTTGTCTTCAAGGTGTCGTAACCTCATTTTGCGATCTTCAAGGTGTAGTAACTTCCACTACTAGCACAATAGGTTGTGGATTGTTGTCCAAATTAACTAGAGGATCTGCTTCTTTGGAAAATCTAACACCTCTTTTGTGGGAGGGAAACCTTTTCGTGGCTCTTTTTATTTTTTTGTTGCAGTACAGGTTGCCATTCCATTTTCCTTAGTCATCTATACATAATAAGTACAATCAAAACCATACTACTGAAGGAAAGAAAATAATATATTGAATTCTTCAATCAATAATACATAGGAATTTTCATATTAAATGACAGTTTTCTTGTGTAAGATGATAGTGATGCTTGATCAGAAGATTAATTAGTTTGTTTATGCGTTTTCTTTTTAGTTTGTTGCATTGACATTCAAAAATATTGTAAATAGTTTACAAACATAGGAATACATTTATACAAAGCAAGACTGTTAACCTATGACTATAATGGAGAACAAAACAGTGAGTGGAACAACTTCTTTGTGATCGACATTGGCATTCTCAGGAATATACAGAATACACATATACTCTCATTGCAAACTGTGAACTGTAATTGCTAACCTATGACTTTAGTGAAGGAAAATAAAACAAAGGGATGAATAATAGTCAAAAATTTAATGAATCTCATATCTGATAGGAATGTGTACAACATAACTATAGACATATCCATGCATAAGGGTGATCCCACAATACTAGTTTACAATTTTTGGCCAAACTAGACACTAAACATATTTTTTGTAACTAAATCTTCACTTTCGGGCACCTATAGTGGCTAAACCATGAGGAATTTGAAGATGATGCAAACTAGTGATTTGTGACATTTTGTCTATAGATTCTAATTATATTTTTTCAAAATTTTTGGAATCGGTGCACTTTTCCATCTCCTTGAAAAGAATTTTTTAGTAACACCATTTAAAGAATTGATGCTCCGCAGGTACAAACACTTAACCTTTTTCCATGAAAGATAAAATTCTATTTTTTTGAATTTAAGATTTGTAACCTAGAGTATCTAGTGCTTCCAATTGGTTTCATAATTGTTTTATTGAATATTTTTTTCCTTAATCAAAGTTTGAAGTCAAACCAATTACAATTCAAACATAAAGCGGACCATATACAACACTTAACTTTTTTGTATGTATCAAAATTCAATTTTTTGTTGGATCCAAGGACTTCAATATCTAGTGCACTAATAATATTTTTCAAAAAAAATTGATAATCATTTATTTTTCTACATGTGCAAAACAAAGAGCTTTTTTTTGGGTGAAAATCCTATGTTTAATCAAAACTAAAAAACAAATACATAATAAAACCAAAACATATTAAAATTATATTCCTTGGATAGCTTGTTCTAAGGACTACCATCATCTAGTTGGGTATGTGAAGTCTCCTCAATTTTCATCCTCAACTTGAGC
>VDFB02241136.1:0-11974 GCA_007258455.2 Sequoia sempervirens
AGGTAGGTAGAGAGGGATTAGGGAGATAGGGAATAGAGAGGGAAGGAGAGGGAGAGGTATGGATGGAGAGAGTGGGAGGTGAGATAGAGAGTAATACAGAGAGAGTGGTAGGTTGTGATAGATGGAGAGCTAGGTAGAGAGGGAGAGGAGAGATATAGATAAGTAGAGAGGGAGGGAGATGTAGTGAGGGAGATAGAGGTGAGATAGAGAGAAATAGAGAGTGGTGGAACGAGAGGTAGGTAGAGGGAGAGAGATAAAAGATAAGTAGAGAGGAAGGAGAGGAATTAGAGAGAAGTAGAAAGGGAATGAGGGAGGGAGGGAGAGGTAGGGAGGAGAGAAAAGGTGAGATAGAGAGGTGTAGAAGAGAGTAAGTAAGGTTGATGGATGTAGAGAGAATTGGAGTAGAGAGAGGGATTGGGAGATAGAGAAGTAGATAGGGAAGAAGATGAGAGGAGAGAGAGGAGGAGGTGAGAGAGAGAGAGAGATAAAGTGAGAAAGAAATAGAGTGGTAGAGTGAGGAGGTAAATTGGAGTAGAGAGAGAGAGAGAAGAGTTGGAGGGAGGGAGAAAGGAGAAGTGAGGTGGAGAATTAGAGAGGGAGAAAAGTGATCTTGAGACACCTACACCCTGATGTTCATTTTTGGTTAATTGAATGATTAGTAGGTTCAAGTTAAGTATTTTTGTTCATTTTGTTCAATAAGGTCTAAAAAGACCAACAATAATGTAATAAATGTGTTTGTTGAGTCATTTAGGGAAGAAAGTTAATTTTGCACCTACAAGTGTTTGTAGCCTTTGAAGGAAAATCTTGGAGTTTGTATTAGGGGGTGAAAATTTTGGGTCTTAGAAAGGTGATGAGGCTATTTTCAAGCCTTTAGTATGATTTTAAGAGTCATAGGTTGAAAATAATGCATAGGCATTTCAATATGTTTGTAAAATGTAATCAAATGAGTAATTAGGCCTCCAATGGTCCTAATCATTAAAAATATGTTATAAGGTGGTTATGGACATTGGGAAGATGGGTTTGGATGAGAAAAAATTTAAATATGATGTAATCATTCAAAGGGAGGTTGATGCAGATAGATTGAAACCATTATTCAATAAAAATTTTGCATGTTCCAAGAAATTTATTGTGTTCTACAACATATTCTTCCTCTATATGGACTCGTACAGGTTCTCCATGATCTAATTTATTTTGTGAAAATTGTCTGATGTTTCTACTTGCATTTTATTTTGGTTAGAAGGTCTAATCCATTACAAGTTGTGTGGAAGGTTTAGAAAAAAGTGACTGCCCTGTTCAACATTGCAGAGGTTTGAGGCTTTAAATTAGTGTTTTTCACCAATCCACCCATTGTAATGGACCTATAACTTGGTGGATTGGTGTGTCACATTTTTTAATACATGTTAGTTGTCTTTAGGAGCCTACTGGAGCATGAAATTGGCTGGAGGGATGAAAACCCTGGTTGTACAGTGTTGTTTTTGTGTGAAATCCAAGCAACTTATGTAGGGTTTTGATGAATAAGTGTGAGTTTTGGTCTTGTGAACATTTTATTTTCCTAGGAAAATGTTTTGAAATGTGTTTGGGGTATTGATTTAGTTGGAGAAAGATTGGAGTTGGGTTTTCCACCAAAACACTTGGTTTTTGCTTGTCTTAGGAGGGTTTTGAGTTTGAGAGTGCAAATGAGCATATGGGGACTTGAGACCTAGAAAATATCTTGTTTTGAATCAATTTTCAAGACTTTTTTTAGGTTTGGAAGTCTAGAGAGGAGATTAAAGAGGGGTCTCTTTGGAAAAGTGGCCTAATTAGAGGCCTAAAAGTGTAAAATTCTTGATTTTGAAGCTTTTGATCCAAAGGAGTGATATCTGGTTTTTTGATATGTTGAATGAATTTGAAATGGGTCCTTGATTCTATGATTTATTTCTCAAGTGTTTTGGAAGGATTTGGCCAAAAGGTTGAAGAACTGGTTTTCCTGTACTAGAAGGAGTGCTAGTGGTAAAAGGTGAGTTTTTGAAGGTTATGTTGAATCTAACTTTGAGATTGCATTTAAATGGATAAATTGTCATCATTGGCATGTTGAGAAACTTTTTCAGGGCCCTGGTGGAGGTTTGGTGTTGTTTTGCAAAATTGAAGGGTTGAGACCCTTGAGGGTGAGTTGATGTTTGCAGGCTGAAGATGTTTCAAGGAAGAGTTCATCATTTTTGAATTGACACTAGTTTGTTGTGAGTTTAATCTTCACCTTGGCTCTGCATCATAGTGGTATCAGAGCAAGGTAGTAGATCTTGTTTTGTTGAATTGATTGGTTTTGCAAGTTGGTGAAGAGATAGGATTGAGAGGATGCCTCCTAAGGGGAGTATTTTTGCAAGAAAAATGGATGAATGGGCTAAACAATTAGAGGCCTTGCAGAAGAAGATGGTTGCATGGGAATCAAAGCACAAAGGAGAAGAAGATGAAAGTGATCCTGAAGAAGAGACTTCTAGTGAAGAAGAGGAGTTGGATTCAGATGATTTGAGAATGGCCAAGCTTTTGAAGGCTGTGAAGAAGGATGGTCATGGCAAGATAGATGTGCCTATGCATGGAGGAAAACTTGATAGTGAAGAGCTCCTAGACTAGATTGGGGCTATGGAAAACTACTTTGATAGTGAAGATGTTGATGAAGGACTTAAGGTGAAGACAACCAAAACAAGATTGAAGGGACATGCTTTGGTATGGTGGAATTTTGTGCAGGAGGAGAGGGAGAGACAAGGAAAGAGAAAAATCACTTCATGGGAAAGGATGAAGGATAAAATGAAAGGTAAATTTCTTCCTACTGATTACAATGTTCAATTGCTTAAGAAATTGCAAAATATTAGACAAAAATATTTGGATGTACAAACTTATACTGAAGAATTTTATAAATTAAGCATGAGGAAGATGAAGATGAAATGGTTGCTAGGTACTTGAATGGTTTAAGGTACAAAATCCAAGATGAGATCAGTGTTTTGGCACCTAAGTTAGTTGAGCAATGCTTTCAAATGGCCATGAGAGCATAAGAGAAACTCAAGAGGAGACAAGAGAAGGAAGTAAGAGGTAGAGGAGGTACATCTAGGGTCAGAGGTACCTTTCCAACACAAAAAAAATCCAAAGAAGGCCAAGAAGATGCTGGAAAAGGTAAGGAACAAGGAACTGAGTTTAGAGGTGGATGGAGAGGTGGAAGAGGAAATTATAGAGGAAGAGATTCAAATGAATTTGCAGGGAGGTGCTATAAGTGTGGAGAGTTTGGTCACCTTTCTTTTAAGTGTCCTGACAAGTTTAGTACTACTACAAGTGGAAGTGAAAGGAAAGGGGATAAAAGAGTCCAATATGTGCAAGTAGATGAAGAAGAGAGTGTTAGTTCATCAAGCAGACATGTAGATCCAGAAGTAGGAGAGGCACTTATGGTAAGAAGGACCTTGTTGCAAGGACAAAAGAAAGAAGATCTGAGCCAAATAAGGAGTTTCTTTAGAACATGTAAATGCAAAGGTAAAGTGTGTCAAGTAGTAATTGATTCTGGTTCTCAAGATAATATGGTGTCTAGGGAGATGGTAGATAAGTTAATTCTAGAAAGGATTCCTCATGTAACACCCTATAAGGTTTCTTGGGTGAATGATAGCCAAATTTTAGTAGTGAATGAGCAAGCTTATGTGGATTTCCAGATTGGGGATTACAAGGATAGGGTCCTATGTGATATATTTCCAATGGATTGTTGCCATCTGCTCTTGGGAAGGCCATGGAAATTTGATAGGAAGTCTATGTATGATGGTTGGGAAAACACATACACCATTAGGAAAGATAATCAAAGCTTCAAGCTAAATCCTTTGCAGGGAAAAGAGAAGGACAAAGGCAAAGCTAAGGTGGTAATCTTTGGAAGAAAAGAACCTATAAAGCTTGAGGGTGGTAAGGATAATTTGTTTCCTGTTTTGGAGCACATTTCTGATGTTGGAACAGCAAAAAAGACACCTACAAATGGTGTTGAAACAGTGGAAACTAAGGGAGTTACACCTATTGAGAAGAGGATTCAAAGGTATGAAAAGGATGAAGTCCAGATTGGAAGATAAAATGATAGGAAGACCATGAATCGGGTTGGTACAGTGATGAGAAAAGCATTGGGAATGAATTGGAGTAGGAATGTATTAGTAGGAACAGTGATCTTCCCTTTAGTGCCAAATACACTTGTCAAAGATACAAATGTACAAGGCTCTGACAGTATAGTTAGTACCATGCATTGTAATCATGAAGAGATGATGGTAGGTGCTACTAATGCAGAGTGTCTGATCACAGTGATAGAAGAGAAAACTATGCAGAGGACTCAACACAAGAATAATCATGTAAGTAAACCTAAGGAGAATACAGATCAAAGGGATACTAATGTGTGTTTTCTTTCAGGTGTAAGACATGGTGCAAACTCAAATGTTGGGTAGGGAAAGAATGTAAGATAGTTAGAAGGTCTGAGAATAGGAACATGGCAAAAATATCATTTGTATACAATACACTATGATGGAAGTTTAGGATAGTTTGTAATTCCAATATACATGCAACAGTGGAATGCATTTGGAAATCAATGGAGTCTATGTAGTGCTTGGCAGTAGTGGTACCCACATCAACTCATGGGACTTGAGAAATTTCTAGCGGGGGGGTATGGTGTAGGAGCACCTACACCACAATGTTCATTTTTGGTTAATTGAATGCTTAGTAGGTTCATGTTAAGTATTTTGTGTTCATTTTGTTCAATAAGGTCTAAAAAGACCAACCATAATGTACAAATGTGTTTGTTGAGTCATTTAGAGAAGAAAGTTAATCTTGCACCTACAAGTGTTTGTAGCCTTTGAAGGAAAATCTTGGAGTTTGTATTAGGGGGTGCAAATTTTGGGTCTTAGGAAGGTGATGAGGCTATTTTCAAGCCTTTAGTATGATTTTAAGAGTCATAGGTTGAAAATAATGCATAGGCATTTCAATATATTTGTAAAATGTAATCAAATGAGTAATTAGGCCTCTAATGGTCCTAATCATTCAAAATATGTTATAAGGTGGTTATGGATGTTGGGAAGTTGAGTTTGGATGAGAAAAAAACTAAATATGATGTAATCATTCGAAGGGAGGTTGATGAAGACATATTGAAACCATTATTCAATAATATTTTGCTTGTTCCAAGAAATTTACTGTGTTCTACAACATATTCTTCCTCTGTACGAACCCGTACAGGTTCTCCATGATCTGATTTATTTTGTGAACATTTTATGATGTTTCTACTTGCATTTTCTTTTGGTTAGAAGGTCTAATCCATTACAAGTTGTGTGGAAGGTTTGGAAAACAATGACTACCCTGTTCAACGTTGTAGAGGTTTGAGGCTTTAAATTAGTGTTTGTCACCATTCCACCCATTGTAATGGACCTGTAACTCGGTGGATTGGTGTGTAACATGTTTGAATACATGTTAGTTGTCTTTAGGAGCCTACTGGAGAATGAAATTGGCTAGAGGAATGAAAACCCTAACTGTACAGTGTTGTTTTTGTGTGAAATCCAAGCAACTTATGTAGGGTTTTGATGAATTAGTGTGAGTTTTGGTCTTGTGAAAATTTTATTTTCCTGGGTAGATGTTTTGAAATGTGTTTGGGGTGTTGATTTAGTTGGAGAAGGATTGGAGTTGGGTTTTCCACCAAAACCCTTGATTTTTTCTTGTCTTAGGAGGGTTTTGAGTTTGAGAGTGCAAATGAGCATGTGGGGACTTGAGACCTAGAAAATATCTTGTTTTGAATCATTTTTCAAGACTATTTTTAGGTTTGGAAGTCTGGAGAGGAGATTAAAGAGGGGTCTCTTTTGAAAAGTGGCCTAATTAGAGGCCTAAAAGTGCAAAATTCTTGATTTTGAAGCTTTTGATCCAAAGGAGTGATATCTAGGTTTTTTATATGTTGAATGAATTTGAAATGGGTCCTTGATTCTATGATTTATTTCTCAATTTTTTTGGAAGGATTTGGCCAAAAGGTTGAAGAACTGGTTTTCCTGTACTAGAAGGAGTGCTAGTGGTAAAAGGTGAGTTTTTGAAGGTTATGTTGAATCTAACTTTGAGATTGCATTTAAATGGATAAATTGTCATCATTGGCATGTTGAGAAACTTTTTCAGGGCCCTGGTGGAGGTTTGGTGTTGTTTTGCAAAATTGAAGGGTTGAGACCCTTGAGGGTGAGTTGATGCTTGTAGGTTGAAGGTGTTTCAAGGAAGAGTTCATCATTTTTGAATTAACACTAGTTTGTTGTGAGTTTAATCTTCACCTTGGCTCTGCATCAAAGGAGAGAGAGACAAGGAGATAGAGAGGCAGGAGGACAGGAGGCGGAGGGGCCAAGGAGACCAAGACGAAACAAGAGAGCTCTTGAGATCAAGGGAGAGAGAGTTAGATAAAGGGATGAAGATAGTGAGAGAGAGGTCTAGAGTGTAAGGGATAAAAATGAGTGAGATAGAGAGAGAAATAATACAACTTGCTGATTACTAAAATTTGACCTCCTGATTGTTGAAATTTTACTAAGTCTAAAATTTTTAAGATCTTCCAAAAACTATAATTTGCATTATAACTCCTAGAGATCTAAAACTACTCTCAAACATCATAAAACTATGTATATGAAATATAACTTAAAGTATAAAATTAAATTTTGTATATAAATTTCAACTTATACTCTAGAGATCTAAAACCACTCTCAAACATCTTGGGAACTATGGAGATATACATTTATTTCATGTATGTAGTTAACGAAAGACAACAAGGAGAAGGGACAAGAAGGGAGAAAAGTTTCAGTATGGACCAAGGCGGTGCGTTGCTTGTGCTCACGTTTGTCCAGTCACATTCCGCAAGATAAAAGGTCGTATCGAACTAGGATATAGCGGTGCGTTATAGCCTAACGTTATATCTTGCTGGAATCCCCAAGCCTTAGGTTGGTGTTTTTCCTTGGAATACCAGCCCAAAGGCTTGGAGGGCATTCCCAATGACTAGAGACGTGTTTTTGAAAATTATACAATATTTCACATAATCGGGTTCATGCTCACCGTTAGGATTGCACATGGTTCAATGTCGAACAAATTGAACACCTAGTGATATTGGGTTCTCTCTTGGCTATCCAACGATTAATTTTTCACTTTTACGACAATGTTAAGCCTTTCATCTATAATTTCTTTTGTTTGTGTGTCTTTTTTGGAAAAACAGTGTTTGGAATTTTTTTTGTTATAAATTAACCATTCATTGAAATTTCAAATAAATGACATTTTTAGAAACTGGACTCCATTCTACAATTTTTTTAAAAATTCAATTAGTTTCAAAAATTTGCTTGGCAAAATTGTACGGTCAAAATTTTTGTTTTCAAGAAGATGTCACTTCAAAATTAGTAAAAAATCAAATGTTCATTAAAAATTATCAAAAAAATCGTGCATCAACTAGATACTGTTAGCTAACTTTTGACCATAGTGATTTTAAAAATACTAAAAAAAAGTTCACTATGCTAGGGTCGTACAATAGTTGCTATGTTATGTTTTTCTAACAAAAACAACACCAATTGTGTACGTCCCTCATTAGAAACAATTAATATCAACCATTTTCAAAATAGATTAGTAGTTTAGAAAGTAGACTCGAGCACTTCGATCCTTGTTTTGGTCATCTCAAAATTTTGGTGTAACTATCATCAATTTCACATCAAGGTCATTATTTCTGATTTCAAAAAAAAAAAAGTAATATAGCCTTTTTGAGGAACCATCTTTAATGCTGCCCCACTACATTTAACCTCTTTAATTATCTTCAAAAATTCCTTAAAGATAGTTGTTTCCCCTTACATTCACTGCATGTTAATCATTTCCCTTTACACTCATTTCCTTATAATGAATGTAAATTGTTGCCCTTATTAATTTCTACCTTTTGTCTTATACAACTTAAATTGGGTAATTAATATATGATTGCCTTTATTGATATTAATTTCAGCACTATAATGGATAGACAAATTGTTGCACTTTCGATCTTCTATTTTCCTCTAACTTGGGTGACTTAAAGCATTATACATATATACCTTCAATACATAAGTTGGTTTACATTAGTATAATAAATGTTCTTCATAAATACCCATTGTTGATTTCAATAGAGTCGGCCAACATTTGAATTACATAACTTTATATTTGACTTCCATATTATAAAGAATTTCTTTAGAAGAAAGCACCACAATGAAATGTGAGTTGGCCATCATTATATACTCTTCATTTCTTCATGATTTCATATATAAGTGTGTATTATTGCTTCACAATTATATATATATTATATATTATATATATATATATATATATATTTGAAAACTCTTCTGCCAATAATCATGTATTTCTCTATTACCTCATATTGAAGACCCCTTGACATCAATAATAAGAATCTTGTGTATGACATCAACAATCTTATTATCTTTTACATCAATGAAATTTCCAACAAATGTTGGTCCTAATCACTATCCTAATCCCACATTTAAAATTCAAAATCCTAAATTCAAATCCCATAAACCACCATCTCAAGTTTGGTGAGTCAAAAATATGCTAAACCAATCTACACCACATGTTTTATCCTTTTAAACCAAACTCCCCAATCACCTAATTCTACATCCAAAATTTCTCATAAAAATCCAATGCAAGAAATCCTTATCCACACATTTTGTCAAGTAATCTAGCCAATCATCCTAAAAGCATCCAATGACATTGTTCCCAACTTTGCTGCAAAATCTCAATTAACTTAATTCAATCAACTATCATCATTGGTATATATTATTTTACTAATCCTCATGTTGTTCTTGGGATTTATTGTTCCCAAATTAACAACACCATCTTCGCATTGTTCTTAGGATATATTTTTCCCACATCAACAACACTATCATCATCATCAATCAATCAATAATTGATTTTTAGCTTGAATATGGGGCAACATCATGTTTGTCTGTGTATCATTTAATGCATGCTTTCTTTCTTTGGTTGTGTGTGTGTGTGTGTTATCATTTCGTCTTGCATATGCATCAATCCTTGCAACATACATGTCACAACAACATCATGGTCTTTCATATCATGGTGTTATAGGCATATGGTTGCATGTTACATTTAGTCCTTTATGCATTTGAAATATCATCACCATGGTATTTATATCATGACACATCAAGTTGCTCACACTATCTCAACATTACTATCCCTTATCCCCATCCTTTCTTTCCATCCATTTTGAGAGCCTACACATGTCCTTCATTCCCACTTATCCTCTCAAGGGGGCATCATCCTATCCTTATTTATATATAATTATTTTCATTCTTTTTTGAAATGAAATTGCTTCTTTCAATCACAATATCATCTCAAAGAGGGGAAAAATGTAGACACCTAAAAATATCCTAAATCATAATTCCATCATTTATCCTAATTATTCATTTCCCCCTAAATTCTAATCCATTTTCCCTAAGTCTTAAATCAATTTCCTAAGTCCTAATTCCTAATTCATGTCCCTTTCCAGATGATTTAGTTAAATCCCCCTGATAACCACCTAAAAATAAATAATAGATCAAATATTTCTTTTATTTCTCACAACACATCTCATAACTATCTCCTAAAAAATAAATCTACCCTCTCATGAGCCATTTTCAAGATACCAAGCCTATAAATCTACCATCTCATGAGCCATTTTCAAGAGACTATCCTTAATCATTACAATTTCATGTTGTTGGTTTGAGCAACCACATTCCTATCATCTTGAGCAAATCCACTTTTTCAATTTCATGCTTTAACTAAGGTCGCATTTGATGTAGATTTGAGGTGTTAATGTTTCATTTGAAATATTCATTTTGATCTATATTTTGTGTTGACAACATGTTTGCAATTTTTGATTGAAGCTCTCCCAATTGTGTTGTGACACTTACTTTTTTTGTCTTTGAACTCTTTTTTTTGCTACTTTCACTCATTATAATTCTTGATTTATAGTGATTAGCTACTACTTCCCTCTTTCCATATTGTTTTTCAATCTTATTACTTGCTCTTTGAGAAAAAAAATTTCCCTTTCAAGGTTCCAATTAGCTTCTATAATTTCCTTTAGCTTGATATACTCAAGATACCCTTTTTCTTATATATACCCAATCCTCTTTTTCGTGCTCATGAGCTCATTTACATAGAGTTCAAGCAACCACAACAACAAAGTGGTCATGGGGTTGTATTGGTCTTTATTGTCTTGAGACCCTTCATCTCTTTCCCCTTTGTTTGCGAGGAGAGTTTTTATTTTTCTTTGCTTTGTCTCAGAATCCTCTTTAAGCGAAAAAAAAAACCTCTTCCTTTTTTCCTTTATCCACACCTTGATTTGTCCAATAACCTACTAAGTGATGCAATTTAATAGTGATAGTTGCATTATTTCTAGTTGGTTTTGGTAAAATTATAGTGAGTTTTTTTTCTTTTTGTGATTTCCTCATCTTTTGATTTTGTCTATGCCTTAAAATCCCCCTACATTGCTTTGCAGTTTTAAAGGCCAATCTTTCACTTGTGTCAACTGCATTATCTTGATGAAACCCTAGTAAAAAAGAGTTCCAAGGCCCAATAATATTCCCTACATGAGTATTAGGGTTTGAATCTGCAAGCCCCTTTGTTATTTAGAGAGTGTGATTCTAAGGAATGAATAAACCATCCTAGTATATCCTACTTAACAAGGAACCAAATAACTACATTTGGGGACCATTATTGATTCAAAATTGTTTGAATCAAATTTCACTAACCCTAGGGTTTTTGGGTGTTTTTTTATCCAATTAACTGTGTTTTTCTTACAAAACCCCTCAAGTCTATGAGTTAAAGTTGCCTTGATAGTTTTCTTAATGCTTAACCATGGTTTCTAAAGTATAGTTTCACTTAACCACAGTTTACAAAGCCCTAGTGTGTTGGTTTTAATCATAAGGTAGGAAAGCTAAAGAAGACTACACTATAAAAGGTAAAAGGGAGAAAATGCAGGGCTAACATATTCCTTGCAAACGTTTGAGTAGGTTCCATAAAATAGAAGATGCCCTCATTTATAAGCTGACATGACCCTCATTTACCCCACTTAGTCAAGCCACATTGCTTCAATAATGAACCCTTGAAATCACTTCTTCAAATCCTTCCACACAATGGAATATAGGCATGCAACCATAATATCAAACACAATCCACACAAATACAAAACTATGCATGAAATAATTGATTAAAGGCTACACCATCTAATGTTAGAAGGTTCATACATTGAATAGTTACAAATAATTAATTTTATATCATGCAATGAATATGGAATTTCAAGCGATCTCTCTATTGAACATGTAGAATTAGGGGCAACAATGGGATATCGAGTATAGTAAAGAACAATGTTAATTAAAACCTCCAATAACTAGTTCCAGCTTGCTAAATAACAAGTTGATATCATAGAGCTTAAAATGAGGGGAAGGGGTGACAAAAGTAGGGGGAATGAAAAAGGAGCATTTGCTTTAAATTTAGAGCCTTAGTCAAGAATGGCACCATCACTTTTCAACGGTTTAGTACAAGTTTTAATTTAAAACAACAAAATGAATCAATGAATGAATTATTTTAATGGTGTCCACAAGACCAAGTGGTCTAAGGGATCGAGAACCACAACCTACATTATCTTCAAACTCCTTTCGATGTTGGATCTCTTATGAATCTTGACTAGGAAGCTAGAAATTTTGTTGATCCTAGCTTTCTCAAATAACATGTGCATGCTATGAACTTTCAAGTTGTCTTGATATTGAGTACAAATATCTTCATACAATGTATAGTCCATGATAAAGTGTCATTTTGTCTCCACCACCCCTTACTACAAAATATGCAAGTTTTCTCTTATCAAACTTGTTAGAGTTTCCAATAAAATCCATTAAACCAAGATCACCTACAAAACATGGATTAGCCTTCTACAAGGAGAAACTCAAACATGCAAAAGAAATTTGCATAAAATG
>VDFB02241138.1:0-18548 GCA_007258455.2 Sequoia sempervirens
TTAATTAAATAAATATTATTTATTTAATTATTCTTCAAATATCGAGTCTTGAATTAAATGAATTATTTAATTCATTAATTCTATTTTAACACATTCTTCTATATTTTAGATAATTATGTGAGTTATCTAAATATTCACTTTTACTCAACTCGACATCTATTTTAATCGTTCAGTTAACTATTGATTTAATGCCTGAGTGGCGTCTTCGAGTAATCTCTTCGTCTAACCATTCAATCATCCACTTCTAACTCAATTTCGTGTACATGCAGATTAATTAAATATTCTTATTTAATTAATTAAATGTTATTATTAAATTAGAGCAGTAGATTATAATCAATCTTTATTTTGTCATGCAAAGATATTTCTTATATTTTCGAATGCTGAACTGAAGATTAAATCATTCATTTAATCTTTAATTCTATTTTCTAATTCGAATCACTCATGTCACTTCTATCAGTTATCTGAATGCATGTCTAATCAGTCAATCTCAATCGTCCATTAATCTTTCAATCTTAGCTTTTGTCGTTCGAATAATCGAACATATAAATTGATTTGTCATTCTTCATTCAATGTCTCTCACCGAATTTGATAACTTTTGAGAGCACTTTTGTCTTGAATCTTCGATATTTTGCTAATCACTATCTTAGGCTATACTTGCACGAACTTGAAAATCTGAGGGCAATTATACTACACAAGCAAAATGGAGAAGGGCAATCGAGATGAATCATGGAAATACGTTTGAAAATTGGTGAGATTGTTCTAGTTTTAATTACGTTTTTACTTTCCCATGTTCTTTGTTGCTTAACATATGAATTTGCATTCTAGATTTAGTATTTGTATTACATGTGTGCTTCTAACGATCTAATCTTCCTTGTTTTCTATTGTGCAAAGGCTTGTTTCATTTTCAGACGCTATGCTTATGATTAGGGTCAAAATTGCAAAATAGGATTGGGGCTTAAGGTTAGGGATTCAATTAAGATTAGGTTTTGAGTTTAATATTTATAAATTTTATTAGAGATTAGTAGATTAACATTTATAATATTAAAAGATAATTCTTAATAAAAGAAATAAAAAATTATATTTATAAAAGAAAAATAAAATAAATATACAATATTTTTTATAATTTCACTTTTAACTTTAAATGTATGTTTACTCATTAAGTTGTATTTTTTTTACAATCACACTTTTTACTTTAGATGTTTGTTTATAAGATGCATTAAAAATATATTAGAAATATTCTTCTTTATATTATATCATAAATTAAATTAATATAGAATAGTTGCACTGATGCCACTTAACCAATGAGGAAAAATTATCAATTTTTGGCATCTTTTGTGGGTCTTTCCCTCTTCTATTGAAGACTTTTTCCTTCAATGGAAAGCCCCGACTCACAATTCTCTTCTTAGGCTTTTATGGGATTTTTCTTTCCCTCATGTTGCTTGGGGTTTATGGAAAGAATGCAACAACAGAATTTATAGAGATAAAGAAGCTCCAGTGGATATTGTTTTTGATAAAATCCTTAGATTCCTGAAAGAAAATGTCAACATCGTTTCCTAGAAGGTTAGCATTTCTAAGAAAGAGGATCACTCGTCCTATGACCTTATAGTTGCTAAGGAATGGAATGTTAGCCTTGAGTTGCCTTGCGCCCCTAAGAAAGCCAAGAAGGATAGAGAGGGTGTTCGCTGGTCTTTTCCGCCTAATGGTTGGGTCAAAGCTAACTTTGATGGTGCGGCTAAAGGTAATCTGGGGGCGGCGGGTTGTAGCGGAGTCTTAAGGGATTCATTTGATAATTTCCTTGGTGCCTTGACCACTCCTCTCGGTTTCCAATCTAATCATTTGGCTGAGGCTGTGGGAGCTTTTCACATAATAAAGTTAGCCTGCAGTCTTAACTTTAAAAATATTTGTTTGGAAGGTGACTCCAAAAATATTATCGACTACCTTCGTGGCAAGGCTCCCCCCTCGTGGACAATAAAATCATGGATTGAAGACGCCATTTCGATTCTTGCTAAGTTTGAAAAAATTAATATCACATTCTTATAGAGAAGCCAATGTTGTTGCGGATTTTTTTGCTAATGAAGGGGTTAGAAGTAATGATTTGAGCACCTGGCTAAATATTAGTGATCTAAGTGTTAATGTTAGTGCTTTATTGAATTATGATAAATCACATGGACAAGAGGCGGGTTACCCTTTTAATGAGGACAGGTTGGAGTTATTATATCAAAATCATTAGATTGTATTGGACCGAGCTCAGTAGCTTAGTTTGCAAGGAAGCTTTGCACGCTTTGTGGGTTCTCAGATTTGACGGGACCAGTTTTAGTAAAGATTTTTTCTTGGCCTGCCCCACTGTGTTTGCCAAGATGGGTGGTGACAGGAAAAGAGTTGAGCCGGACAGGTATGAGATGAACACAAAAAATGTTAAGGCTTGGAATAAAGTTAAAAGTGGTGGGTTACTTCCTTTATTGGAGAAGCTACATGGTTCCAATCAGGAGGTGACAGATCTTTTTGAGAAAAATTGGAATAATGGGGATCTTACCTTATTCGGTAGGAAACTAAGCTCAATGAAAATCTAATAGCTGAGGTGACGGGTTTGTCGACTAATGGTAAGAAGTTTTTCAGGGATAGGGTCTTCTCTGACGATGTTGTTATCAGATTCCCAAAAAAGAAAAAGAAAGACAAAATTTGGTGAAAGTGGCTAACAGCTACTTTGAAGCCGACTCCATAAAAGCCCTTTGGAGAAAGGTCCTTTGTGTGATTATGGAGTACATAACTATGGATGGTCGCTTCACCAGGGTTTATGGTTATCATTTTTCCCTTCTCAACCACTTCTGCTACAAGATTAGGGTTTCTTTCCCCTACTATCTTTTTTGTTCTCTGAGAAAAAGTTTAGATGATCATAAGAAAAACCCTAGAAGATTCCCCATTTTGCATACTAGACTTATTAAATTAATTTTTGAGCACTACCAAAACTTTCCTATCCCTGCTAACCTGGATGCCCCCACTGATTCTGAGGATGACGACACTGAACCCAGTTGTTCAGAGTTTTTTGCCAATGTTAGTCCAGCTAAAACTGTCCTTAGCCCGCCTGTTGTCCTTTCTGGCAAGAAAAACCCTAACCCTTTCTCTGCCAAAGCTCGTTATGTGTTTGATTCAGGTAGCCCATCCCTTAAGACTAGTTTTGTTGATAAGAATCCCTAGGTCAAAAACCTCGATTCCTACTCTAAAGATTCCCCTGATTCTGAGGAGTTTGGTGCCAACATTTTCGTGCCTAGTGTTGACCCGACGTTGGATAGAACTGTTAGAGCTGGCTCCCCTGTTACTCTAGACCCTGATGACACTTGTCTCAAAATTGGTAGGGACCCCTCCGAGGACGTGTTGATTTTAGCCAGAAATAACGTTGATACCCATTTCAAACTTTCAAAATGGAATTTTAATGAAATCAATGAGCTAAAGATTAAGAATTGGGCCCTTCAAAGTAAACTAGAGGAGCTAGGAGCCAAGGTTGTGGCAATGGAAAAGAATGAGATGGAACAAAGAGATTATAGGCTCGGAAAAGATACTTTGTACCACATTGAAAAGAACAGAAATGTCGATATAGAGATTGAGAAAATTAAAAACACTATCAAAATTATTACAAAGAAAAACAATAGAATTTCCAGACATAACGCCATTATAATTAATTATATCTAGATGCCTCGATAATGATAGGAGGTGGATGCTGCCATAATAATTAGGTTGCAATAGATGCCTCGATAATGATATCTCTTTGTGTACTTTACATATAGTTGTAAAATATAAGTATGCTAGTTATTATTTTTGTCAAATGTGCAATATAATGGTGTGAGTGTGTTAACAAAGACTTATATTTTACCTCAAATTTGAAATAAAAAAATTTAAGACATTAAATTCTAAGAGTATCAACATTTATCCAGCACAAAAGACACAATGATAACAAAAGAATGAATATAATGACGTGAAAATGTTAATAAAAAAACTCTTACATTTTAACCTGCTGCATCATTTCTCTCCAATTGCTTTGTATATTATGTTCACAACACATCGATGGATTTAAGAAATGTTGTTGGCATACGAATTTTTAAAAGCTGCCCGCGAAGATTCGGGAGAGCGACTCCGTATTGAATTGGGTTTTGAATTTGATTTCACCTCAAACAAATGGTCCATCCAAGCATAAAATACAAAGGAAACGAACGAAACAAAGTGCCTCGTAATCTTCGACGAGATCAATTGTCTCTTCAATTCGATAAAGCAGTCTTTAAAATGCTCACAATTTGAATTGGCATACCCATTAATTTTTCTGAACCATAGAACTGTGAGGATTAGTAGATTTCGTAGCTTCGTCAATGGCAACATTTTCATCCTTTCAGGTACGTCACTTGTAAGTTTGTTTATAATGCTTGTAAATTTGCGCGTCTTAAGAGTTTTTCTATAAGTATGTGTTCATAAAGAGAGAGATTTCAATATCGACTACTGTATCATGCTTCTGTGATTCTTCTCACAGTTTTCAAAAGTTCGGGGCTGCATACAATACAAACCTAAAAGACTGGTTTTATGATATTCTACCATAATACACGAAGTTATTGTTTTTTCGGCTCTTGGTGCCTTATTTACTATTCGTAGTCGGTCATTTGCTCAGGATTGTTATTACAGTTAGGTACACTAGCGCTTGCACCTCAACGAGGAGCAATGGTTACGCCGATAGCAGGATATACTTGGGCAATATATTGAAGGGCAGGGGTAAAAATCACAATAAAACATAAATTTGAATCTACAAAATGTATACATTTGAATCAAATATTCCCCACAAGTGTAATGCATGCATTTAATTTTTAATTAACTATAATATAAGTGTAGCTTTATGCATCACTATTTACTAAAGTAAAAAGTTGTAAGCATGTCCAATCACCTTATCTAAAGACCATAATCAAATGGATAGTCAGTAAAATAATGTGAACACTAAGATGATTTAAATCATTTTGCATTTCTTGCAGATCTGTCAAACAAGTAAGCTGATTTAAATTGTTTTGCATCTCTTTTAGAACCATCAAACACGTGAGATGATTTAAATTGTTTTGCATCTCTTTTAGAAAAAATAGAGATTACGATCTATAAATCAGTTTGATTCACTTCAAAAAGGGAACACCTTCCACATAATAATTAAAGAACCCTTTCAAGTGCTAAAAGTCAATTTTGATAGGACTTTGCGAGGACAAAGACGAACATAGAGATTATACGTAGATATAAGTAGGTGGCTCTTGGTGTAAAAGTCATATAAATAAACTATAAATTTCATTTTTTTTTAATATAATATAAGGATACTTTCAAAAAATGAAACCAATTCTTATAGATAATTTCAAGAAACATGCTTGTGGTGAGTTCTACGAAAACATTCCAACTTACTGGGTGATGTTGCTAGCTTTTATTTATTTAACAATATTTCACTCACCATTATTCATTTAGATATTTAACTTTTTATCCTCTCTTATTTATTTATTTACTTATTGACTATTACTTATTTATATAATACGCTTTTTATCCACTATTAATTATTCACTTAACTGCATTTTATTCACTATTATTTATATAATAAATTTTGTATCCTCTCTTCTTTTTTTTATTTACTTAAATACATTCTATTTACCCTTCGCGCGCTAGTAGTTTTTAGCAAATTGGCAAGCCTCTTTACTATGAAATATTTGAGTCACCTTATTACGAATTATTTCATCATAAATTCTTAAATGATCGTTATCATCAAATGAAAAATCTCCCCTCTTATTCTTATTTTTATATTAATAATATTCAATGTTGTACATTTTTATTTAGCTTTAATCTTCAAATCCATTCGGCGTTTGTCTCTTCTCGCCAGGCAAAGGTAGGCAGGTCAATCCCGTGAAAGAAGATTGGGTAATATCGCATAGCAAATTATATCAATGAACCCCTTTTTCATGTAGAAAGTCTAGATGCTTCCTCTTAAGCTCTACATTCCACCAAAAGAGACAAATCAAGCTTGATGTAAGCTGTGTTGACAACCTGACAAAGTGTATCCACGGCTGTCATTGTATCTGTAACGTGCCAGACGATTAAAAATAACCTTAGCCGTTAGATTTCTCCTTCTTGTCAGTCGTCGGTTCTTTCCTTCTTTTTCCATTCGCCGTATTCGATAGGAGGTGTGGGAGCTACGTCTGCCAGCACACTGTAAAATAGACAGGTTGTTTGTCTCGTCTTTTCTTAGTAAAACAAAGTACTCCACTTAAGAGTTTCATGGAGAATGCAGATTCGTATTTATCCTTCCATTTTTTTTCTATTTGCTGTCCTAGATTTTATTTAACAGCTTACCATTGTAGATAGTGCTTGCTTTAATGCAGCCGTTAAAATCGTGATACTTTTATTGCCTTCTCTTTTTAACCTTATTACTATTTCCATCATTTAGGTTTTCTTTGTTTTGAAGACTTCATAGGGATTTATATATTTAAATTAATTTACCATTTATGTCCATTTAAAAAATCAATATGGAGCGCCAAGATTTAGATAACACTATGCCCAAAATAGTGATTACGAGCATTCTAAGGAAAACCCTATTCGCTAAGCATGGATAGGCGCCACCGCTATACTCTGCTTTGGGTTTCTGATCACATTTCCTTTTTCTTTTTCTTTTTATTTTGTTTGCTTTGGTTTAGCTATGCAGAATGGCCAAGTTCATTTTTGTTTCCTCTACTGGGCACCGCCTTGGAAATGTCTCTGCAAGTTTAGCATCATACCCTCTTCTACAACGGTTGCGACACGGATTTTGGAAGGGATGGGGGGAGGTGCGCAACTCCATTCTTTCCTGATCAGAGGGCCGCACTCCACTCATAGAGGTGCATTCTTCTTTAAGGTACCATTACATGCCACCCTTCACTTTGTATAGACTGAATTTAATTTTATCAATTTTGTAAGAGGACACCTAATCACTACAATTTTACATCTGTTATAGATTTTAAAGTTGCTCACTACAGGATCAGAGGGAGGACATGAGGGACACGGTTATAATTACTTCACCTATACTATTAATTCCTCTGACTGATATTATGGCAAATGAGACGGGCGACACTGCACCTTACCAACTACATTAAGTGCTTGGAGAGGGCAGCATTTTTTTATTATAGGCTGACCGTTGAATTTTTTTTATTATATTCAACAATAAAAAGAGTTTATTTATGGATTAGACAGTGCGATTAGAGGCAAACATTATCCTAACATTTATGGCATTTAATGGGTGCTGTGCAAAATTACAAGTCCTTCACGAAAGCTTAGCAAAATTTGACTGACAAGAAGATACACCCTCACCTCCTGAATGATAGCAAATTTTCTGGTAAGGTGAAGTAGATGAAGACTGACATGCAATAGATTACCTACCACTGCTATGGAGTCTTACTATAGCTGACCCGAACGCCCCAACAAAAATGCCATCTCATGAAATCCCTTTATTGGGGGAAGAGACAGAAAATGTAAACATAAAGATAATGAATTTCCATTATAGAAGGATTTACATGAAATAGTTTGTAAAAAGGGGGCTTTTGAAGACCTCATGCAAGTGCCATACCTCAGAATAACAAGCCAATATTTGTAGAGAACTTGCTTGCAGCGGCTGATAGTCCACAACGCCACCCTCTGGAGTCTCTTGCAGTGACCAAAGGTTGGTGGAAGCCCTCTTAAAGCTGGTTGGCATTTATTAACTCAGCGAAGATTTGTTGACTCCGTAAATGCCAAGCTACGCACGAAGATTGGAGGAGTGGTGTAGAACGGCATGAGCAGGCTCCCAACCATACCTGGTGACGTGAATACAGGAGGAATGGCCATGACTGCTAACGTGGTCTCTGGACTGTGGAACCTCGACATGGGAAAAATCCATTCCAACTTGTGATCCTCTTTTGCAATCCTTTCAAGTTTTAACCATGATTATCAGCTCTTATTTAGATAGACCTACTTGTACAAGCCAAGTCACTACCATCAGCGCTTGGAGTACATCTATATGATGAGACTGCCTCCCTTTTATATCTTATCCCAAGTTGGGATAACATCATCTAATTATGGTTACTAATATCTCATCATACCTAAATTTAATTAACAACCAATTCATTGTTAATACATATACCACATATAGCAGCATAGGCCTTCCATATATAAATATACATCCCTGCGTAATTCAATTTCGTGGTCTATAACAATTCAAATTTTGGACTCCAAATTGTGGCCAAAAAAACATTTTCAAATTTACTTGCTTGCATTTGAGATAGCATCATCACAAATGCATTCAAGAGAATCACCTCAAAGATGTCTAGAAATTTTAGAAAGAAAAAGTATGTACCTTATCTCTGTAGAAGTCATCATGATTAAGTCCCCTTCTACAACTCCAAGTGAACTCAAACGCTCAGTATTTCTAGCTTCTCTCCCATGGTAAAGCAATTGTTGCTGCTGAAGTGGGACTTGTGTCTGAATAATTTGGAGATCTAATTAGTCCTTGTGAATCCAGTATACCAAAGAGAATACATGCTAATCAAAATTTGCAGATTTTCATAACTAAAAATTAAAATATCTGAAGATGCAATGTTGAGTTACTTAATCCTAAACGTAAAGTTCCAGAACCGTCTATGTCCTCACATTCTCTATCAACTTAAAGGTGTTTCTTTCTCTTGCTTGGTAACATTAGCACTATTTCTGCATTTGTTACTTGGACTGTTCATGAAGATTTAATCATTTTTTCACCCCAAGCAAGAAACGGCGTCTTTGAGCTGTTCTCCCTATGTATCTTGTGTTTCAGGAATAGTCAGGGACCTTTTCAAAGACTCCCCTGACCCTTAGACAAAGGAAACTGTGAGAAACGGTGGCATTCAATACAAAACCTAATAATAAATTAAGAACATCACAGACAGTCCAAAGGTTTTCTTATGTAATGGTAATTCTTAAAAAGTTGGAGACTTGTGTAAGAATCATTTTGAATTTGCATACAGTTTTAGGAAAATATAGATTCTGTTTAAATTTGTTAAAAAAACAGAGTAAACAACTGGAATATAACTGTTAACTTTTATCCATGAAAAGCAACAATAATTGCTTTGGAAACATTAGGATGCACAAGTACAATTAAAATTTATTTTCTACCATTAGAATGAAATTAATTAGCAGAAATTCAAATCAATTGTCTGGATTTTGGACATTAAAAACAACTTACCTCAAGGCTATATCTATACGCAATCTAAGCTTAGTGTACATACAAAGCTCCCCAACAAACAGCTATGGCGAAATTTAAGATTTATTTTGACACATTCCTTTCACTGCACTGAACAAATGGGAACAAAATTTCACTATGCACACGCATGTTTCATTGCAGTACCAGTAGAAATGGCTATCAACGAATCATGGTCTTGATGGAGGGCGGCGACAAGGCAATGGATTTCACTGGTTCTCCTGCATAACCATGCAATTTTTCTTCTGCTCTATCATTTTCTTGTTATGCCGTGTAAATGAAAATGAAAATGGAGGAAAAACACCTGTTTTAACGAATTTTAATTAATGATACTCCTGGCACGGGGCGCAACAGTCATAGAGGCGGTGGACAAGAAAGTCAGAGGTTCGATTCCTGGGAAGTTGCAGTTTCATTCTCAGTCTCTCTCTGTACCCACACGAATAGCAACAGTGCTGGCCAACAATAACAATACAAGGTACACGCTGCTTTTCACCCCACACACCACATAATGATAAGACACAAGTTGCTTAAAACCCTATAGTTCACCATTTGTGAGTGGAAACAAGGTTTACCCCAAAAATTTGTCTGGATTTTTCTGGAAGAAAATCTGCCTGCACGATAGCCAGACCAAGTCAAACCATATGGCCGTCTCCATGGTTGGATTATAATTTAATTGTATGGATTGCGATTTCCTGTGTCGGCAAAAGAATCTCCCAACACAAACAGTCCTGCTCTGAAGTGGATGGGTGGATGTGGAGACGCCGACCTCCTGGTTGTTCGCCACACAGACCTGAAGAAGCCAGCCAAATTTTGTCTGTCTTGCCTATACCTTGCTTCCAGAAGAAAGCCATCATAAGGCTGCTGGACAATTATTATCCACAGTGTAGATTTGGTGACATATCAACTCGCAGGCCACACGAAAACCCCAGAATGTGTACAATGGTGCGGCCGGACTCAGCCATCCCTGACTAACGCCTAACCCATACCTATGCAGTAATGAATGGACTGTACACCGTACGATGGCTATTGGACTGCATAGGGAAGACGTCCGTGCAAACCGGAAAACCCACAATCTGGCGTCAGACAGCAGACGAACCAGAATCCAACCGGAATAGTCTCAGCCGGCATCAGACAGTGAGACTTTTCCGGTTGAATTCTCACCTATAATAGCCTATCGGCTAATTAACATTATTCACCACTGTATCTATTTGGGATTTTTTTAATAATAATAATAAAAGGGGGATTGGTAAAACTCTTTTGAAAATCTTGGAGGATATCAAGAAGTTTTTTTAAGAACATTATGTTCATCTTTGATTTATCACTTCATGTTAAGTATGGGATTCTCCGAACAGTTGAGTTAACACTAACAATGGACGCTAGTGGGTATTGAAGACAGTGTAGTACAGAAGCAAGCGTAAACAGAACTTTATGTTTGATATTCGGATATTTTACAGTATATGTTCATTTGAGTAATTTAGTAGTCTTTAACATTCATTTGAATTTTGTTGATTAAAATAGATTTATATGTTACTTATAGCATTCATTTGAGTTTGACATCATGATAATATTTGTTTGTTGATGCAGAAGATGGCTTTGAACAAAGTAAGCATAACAGTGTTAGTTTCTCTAGCGTTGTTAATGAGCAATGTTGGGGTGAAGGCAGACCCAAGATGCGAGCCTGGAAAATGCGAGCCTGGACGATGCTGCAGCGTCAACCACTGGTGTGGCGATACTGCAGCTTACTGTGACTATTACAACTGCCTTTCTCAGTGCTGGGGGAGTGCCGATCCACCTAGTGCATATCCTCCTACCTATTCTTTCACTGAGAGAAACCTCACCTCTGCCCAACTCAATAATAATATATGAGACCTCATACTTTAGAATCTATACGCTACCACTGCTCATATTCTACAGCACATAAACAATAAGTATGCTAAATAAGTGCTGTATCACTGCACCATCTTCTAGTTACTGCTTTTCTTTGTTTGGTGAAGTTCTGTGTGGATCTATAATCCAAGTTAAATATTTGATAATAATGTGCGATTCGTATTATGCACTTGAATAGACTATATAGTCTCTTTGTTGTTTGAAGGGCATGAAAGATTTTTATTTTGCACACTGGTATCTTCTTCCAATTTCGTGGATAATATTCTCATTCATTATATCATACAGTGATGCATGTATACCCAATGTGTATATATGTTTTAACTATATATTTTTTTAAATATAAGTAAGGCTATTTGTAATTATTTAAATATTCAGCAACTGGCAGCAAACTGTTAAATAGTTGAACACATTTATCTATAAATTAATTAAAAATAATAATTTGTCATTCATATTTGGGCACTTTGAGTTACAATTAGAAATATAAAGGGTGTTTTTTTTCATTCAGTTAATAATTTGGGTTTTTATTTTATTGTTTGTAATTAATAATTTTGAGGTGTATACCAACATATAATAATGTTGAAATAATTTAAGTTGATGATTAAAAAAATGTTAGTTTTTGTTGTCTTTTTATATTTTATTTAAGTCAATAATTTGGATAGTAATTTTTTATTAGGCAATTGTCATCATTTATAATTAATAATTTTAAGGTATATATTTCATCTATAATGTTTAGTTGGATGAATATTTTCTAGAGATAACCTTGGCCTCTTTGGTATTGGTTGTAGAATCAGAGAACACATAAAACATCTTAGATGTGCATCTCTAAAAAGTTTCAAGGGAAAAACAATGATGTCGAAGCACATAAATTCTTCTCATATTCAAGCTATCTATAATATTTGGCTATATTAAACATTGCTTAGATTTTGCTTCAGTGATCCTTTTGAATGCATTCAAAAGGATGAGGTCTCCAAGTTAGAAATTGAAAAACATTAAGTTATTAGTTTGACCCTTTAGTAGATTTGATAGAATTTTTCTTATTTATATTGCTTTCAAGAAGAAAATTAGGTTACAAACACTCCTCTTATTTTATGATTGTTTCACTAATCCCCTTGTGTCTAGTTTATGTGTGGATAGTCAAATGAATGTTGTGTCATCTATCTACAAGGATGTACTCCACCTCCCTAAATAAGGCAGATCTAAAGGTGGTTTTAGTGGATTGGAGTTAGTTGATGGGTTGGAATTGATTTCATGTCAATATTTCTTACACTAACAATCTCAATTTCATATCCTTCATTCTTATGTGGCAAGTTTTATATACATGATGGCATCTCTCCTTGGTACTAACTTTTTGAAATTACCTTGAACTAAGGTGTCATTATGGATTTTTGAACCTACTTCCCCCTTGTATATGTTGCATGTAGAAATGGAATTCTACTTCTTCATTGTGAGCTGATATGAAATGTTTATAAGTATTTATAGAGAAAAAATTCAATCACTTAATATCGCACTACATATTTAGCTTGCTTTCTTTATAAAACATTTTTTATTTGATGTTCTTTCAATTTTCTAAGAAGAAAAAAGTTCCCTTTTAAGGGACAATTATAGATATTTGGTGAGGAAAGGTTTTTATTATCCAAAGTCAAGAGAATATATTCTCCATACAAAATTTATCAAGGTGGACTACTTGATAGCTAGTGTAGGAAATTAGTTTAAATTAGATATTACATTCATGCTCCTATGAAATTTATTAGAGCTGATTCTCACTAGCATGGGTGCTTTTTCTAGAAATTTGTTTCATCAAAAAAGAGTTATTTCATCACTAGGAACTATTTTACATATTTCTCAGGCTTTAACCTTGTGATTGTGTCCCATTACTAGTGTCAAATTTTATTTTTAGTTTATATGGGATCCTGTAGAAACCTCAAGGTTATTTCTTGATATTAGTGGGTGATGTGGTTAATAATTAGTAATATTTAGAGGCAGTGTTGGGAGATTCATTCCAATAAAAAAATTAGGCCAAATTCTTTCCTTACATTCTATTTCTCTAACACAAGAGATTCTTTATGTCAAATATGATGTAAAAGTTATAATTTCCTTTTAAATAATGATGAAATGATATATTGTGTGCTTAGTTATCATTAGGTATTATAGAATTGTGAGGTTTATGGTCTATCTACATCCTTAACTCCTTAGCTAATAGTGGTCAATGGTGATACTAAATACTAAATCATAATTGTAGTAGAATATTTTTAATCATTATTCATTTAATGTTAAAGGTTATTTTTGTGAAACAAAATTAAAATAATTATTTACCATTTTTTGTGTAAATGAGGTGTAAAATTAATATTAACTATTTGACCATTAAACCAAGTGATGGTTAGGTAGAGTGGTTGGAGTGTTTACTTTTTGAGTAGATCAATTCTATTATGGTGTGTTTTTAGGATGCAATGTAATATTATTGTTTGGTTGGGAAAAAGGATTTGGTTTATAAATCACACTCTTCCCAACTTGAATGGAAAGGATTAGAAATGGTCACAAAACCCAACTTGGCTACAAACCTTGTAGCAAGAGCTAGAATGATGGATAAAAGGTTCTAACCCCTTTGTTTGGTCGTGATAGGAATGCTTGGATAGTTTTAATTTGATATGATGCAATGATGTAACTAAGGCGAATCTGAAAATGCAATGTTATATTACTATTTCTGAGAAACTAAATGCAAACAAACAAAAATTAAATCCACAAAAGTAGAAAGCGGACATTAAAGAACCTAGTATTAAAATTTGATGCAAATATAGCTTGTCTACGGAACATTACACCTTAGACCATCATTTGTTTTCACCAGATCTAAAATTATAGGTCTGAGGTCACTAGTTTGTAGCTTTTTACTTTCAACAGTTGTCTTAACTTCATCTATTGATGATAAAATGTAAATTGCGTGACTTTTCAACTTGTAGGGTTTAAGTGCAAGAATGAATCAATGGCCTTCAATCCTCCTCCAATTCACTTCATATGTGCAACCTACACACATGAAAAGAGGGGAAGGGTTGTGACATATAGGGGCTTGCCTAAGTTGAACCCCATGTTATTTTTACCTCAACAATGTCAAATTTTTTGGCAAAAGAGAGCTTATTGTTGGATAGATAGAGGCTAATTGATAAATAAGTAATGAATTGACAACTTGCTGCAACTCACCACTTCAAATTTTATTTCCTTGATGGACTAAATTCATACTCATCACCTTCAAGGATCAATTGTCGCTGGACTTGAATTGATTTGAATACCTACAAGTGTTAGTGCTCAAAAACAAAATGAATGCAAAACATGAACAAAACTCACATAAAACTTGGCATTATGCTTTAATGACAAAATGTTGCAATAATCTACATTTTTCTTAATTTGACTCTCTTTCCTTCAACATAGTTTAACTAGAAAGAAAAATCATTTTTATTTTTTTCTATAATTATAAAAATAAATTAAATTAAATTATAAAATTTATTTATTTATTTGTTTACTTTTTTATATTATCTTATCTAGATAATGTTGTGGATAATTGAACTCTCATAAATAAAGTTTAGATGAATTCAAAACTTCTCAAATAAAATTTTAGTGAACTTGAGTTTTAAGGTCAACCTTCTAAATACTTTTGTTTATGAGGTTCCCCACATAATCACTTTATTTTGATAAAGTTTGTCATAGGAATTGTTAACACTATTCCAAAATTTATTTTTCATAACACACTACAACAAAGAATATCCCTAAGAATATCTAGTGAGATTCTCCCACATACATTTGGAGACTCAAATGGGTCAGTGTAGATCATGGGGTCCAAACTAGGCCCTTAAGTGGCAATAAAATTCAGAAAAATAGACTTAGGCAACTTGACATAAAAATTTGAATAAGTTATTAGCATAATTTGAAAAATATGTAAGAACAAAATTTGTAGTAAATTGAATGTAGTTTCTAAGATACTAGTCCTTTTTGGAAAAATGTAAATCTATTTGGTGAAAATTTGAAATTTCAATGTAGTGGTACTAAATTTTCAAGAAAAAATAAAAGGAGGTGTATATTGACCAACCTAAGTATAAGAAAAAATTGCAGCATTTTTTTAATTTTTTAGCAAGTAAATGTTAGTTATGAATTTATGAATTTTTCATTAAAACTTTTAAAAATATTAAAACTTGTTTGTCTGATACTATAACTTGGTCAAAAATTTATGAAATTCATTTTTCTTTTTTTATCCTATATTATGGGGAGCATAGAATGTGTTGCATTTTCAAATTCAAAAATATGAAATTGTTTAAGAATTATAGATATTTTTCAATCAGCCTATCAATTGACTTTAGTTAGAATGTATGTAGAAAATCAATAAATTAATTATATAAAGAATATCTTATATTTTTGGAAAACTGACAATTTTATGAATAAAACCTTTTTTTCGTCAAATTTGGATTAAAAAAAGGTCATTAGCCACTTTTTCGACCCCCATGATCCTATACTCACCCAAATCTAAGATTCCCATTTCCTTAGCTATATCCATGTTTCATTACTATATCTACATTACATAGCTTATCATCTTGTGTTTAAATGTTGTCTACACATTTACCATCCAAACTTGTAATCGAGGCTACATAATTCAACAAAGAAGAGGAGGTAGATGTTTTTTCTAGCAAAGACTTGGTCTTCAATTGAGTTTATGAGCAATCAATTTGATCAACTAGATAATTAACTTGTTAAATGCTAAGTTTGGGGTAGTACATGGATGTAGGGAGCAAAGATGTAGTGGTTGTTGAAGGAAATATGGTACACAAGCAAGAGTAAATAGAATTTTTTGTTTGATATTCCAATATTTTATAGTATATGTTCATATGAGTAATTTAGTAGTCTTTTAACATTGATTTAAATTTTCTTAACTAAAATAGATTTATATATTGCTTATAACATTCATTTGAGATTGACATCATGTATAATTTTTTTTTTATTAGATTAAAATGAGAAGGGCCTGTACCCATTACAAAATGGCCATAGAGGTCAAACAAGGGGCTCACAAGAAGTGAAATTCCCAGAAAGAAAAAATAAAAGAAATAACAACTAATCGACCAACAAGAGAAACAAAAACAACAAACAGAGCAAAACTAACAAGGGATCAAAATTGTTATTGGTCTCCCAAAAGGTTGACACCACTAATTGCTTGCCACTCCTTATCCAGGAAGTGTTGCTTCTCATTGAATGACATGGGTCCCTTCCAAATAGGTTGGGTCTCCACGGTAGTGTCTTGAGCTAAACTACCCACCACCTTGCCTTTTTTCTACATGTGACTATCATTAAGAGCACCCTAAGCCACCCTTTTTCCATGACTATTACTTAGCTCTTCTTGAAAGTCCTAGATGGTCATAGTGGTATTCTTCATAGTATCAGGTTGTTGTAATCAATAATCTCTTAGAGGTATTGCATAGTATTTTCCTAGTTGTTGGGTGATCCCACAATACTAGTTTACAATTTTTTGCCAAACTAGACATTGAATTGAATTTTTTTAACTAAATCTTCACTTTCAAGAACCTATAGCTGCTAAACCATGAAGAATTTGAAGATGATACAAACTAGTGATTTTTGACATTTTTTTGTAGATTCTAAATCTATATTTTAAATTTTTTGAATTAGATTGCATTTCATTTCCATCTCCTTGAAAACTTGTTTTTTTAACAATAAACACCATTTTTAAAGAGTGGTGCTCACCGTAAACAACATAATTTTTTTCTTTGAAGGATAATTTTTTTTTTTTAATTTAGCTTTGTAACTATGATATTTAGCACGTTCATTTGGTTTCTATTGTGTTTGTTGAATATTTTTTTTCTTAATCAAGTTTTAAAGTCAAACCAAATTACAATGAATTTAGACATAAAGTGGGGTGTATAAAACATAAATTTTCATGTATCAAAATTCAATTTTGTTTACTAGATCAATGACATCAATACCTAGCATGAACATATTTTTTAGATTTTTTTGATAATCTACTATTTTTTCACATGTGTGCAAAAAGAGCTTGATTTTTAGTGAAAAATCTATGTTTAATTAAACTAAAAAAATACATAATAAACCAAAAATATTAAATTATATTTTATGGATAGCTCATTCCAAGGACTACCATCATCTAGTTGGGTATGTGAATTTTTCCTCCATTTTCATCCTCAACTCAAGCTTGAAAGGAAAAATTTTGTAGAAATTTGGTAGAAAGCGGGAGAAGGGGAAAAAAATGGAGACTTGACCAAACCCCCTTGACCCATTACGCTTGAATGGGGGTTCGAGCGAATGGGGGTTCACTTGAACCCCTTTGAAATAATAGTAAAAAAAGTTGGTCGGGGTCATTAGAGCTAAACCTTGGCTGACGTTTTCTTGAACCCTTGGCCAAAGAATGTATTTTTATTTTTATTTTTAATTTCATATGCATATAAATACAAGCTTATTCTCTCATTTTTCCATATCATTACAAGATCAATTCACATTTCTATCAAGGAGGGAATATTTTGGAGAAGAGATTTTTGCATTTTTATCAAGGAGGGTAGATTTTTGAGAAGATAAATTTTCATTTTTATCAAGGAGGGCATATTTTGGAGAAGAGAACTTTGCATTTTTATCAATCAAGGAAAGGAAAATTTTGGAGGAGAAATTAATTTTGGTAGAGGATTTATTTTGAATCATCTTTTACTTGAAGAAGAAAATGGGACAACAATCAAAAAGAAAAAATAAGGCTCAACGAAATTATTCAGAAGAACAAGAACAAAAGAGGTGCAAATAAAACTTGGAAAATTATCATAGAAAGAAACAAGGTGCATGCTTATTTATTCTCTCTCTCTTGTGTGTGTTTAGGACCTTTATTAACACCTCAATGTTTTCCTTATAAATCTATTTCAAATTATGAAAACCATGTTAGTTAACTTGCATTTTCCAAATTTGGACTAGTATACATGATAAGGATTTTGAAATGATTTTCGGATGGCTCCTATTAGTGAAC
This sequence comes from Sequoia sempervirens, assembly GCA_007258455.2. Lineage (NCBI taxonomy): Eukaryota > Viridiplantae > Streptophyta > Pinopsida > Cupressales > Cupressaceae > Sequoia > Sequoia sempervirens. Next base: position 18,135 of record VDFB02241138.1, read on the forward strand.
CCTTGGACCCTAGTAGAGAACCTTTGGATCTTGGTAGTGGACTGTTAGGACTAGTGGACCCTGGTACAAGCTAGCTTTACTATGATGACGAAGACTCTCATCAACTTTCCTTGACACCTTTCATTCCCAACCAACCTTCATGTCAAGGTCATGGAATTCTAAAGGCTCTAGGCCCACCTCCACATTAACCCCAATTTACTTCTCGACAACCACCTTGAAACCCTAATTATAATCATCATCTATAACATACTTACTAGAACCCTTCTCACCACATTAGGGTTAATAACCAGTCATCTTGATACCCTCCTATCTCTAAGCTAAAACAACAAAAAAAATTCAAGAAGAATACCCTGTCTCAGTGCTCTTAGATTAAACATGGGGAAAATACTTCAAGAGATGATACTGAAAAATGGG
>VDFB02241139.1:0-14714 GCA_007258455.2 Sequoia sempervirens
GGATTTTCTTCTTTTGGGTTTATGTCATGTGGAAAAACAACCCTAGAGTTAAAGTTAGAGGATTCTAAGTTGTGGTTAGGACTTCCAGAGGCGGGGATTTTTGTATTTGTGTTCGATCTTATATTTAGATGTTGTCCATATGTTTTGGTATTCGGATGTGGTATTGAAGTATTCTTGGATCGTAATCGGTCATGAATGTTATACATGTGATTTTGGGCGAGAGGGTTGTGCCTCGCGAGTGAGCCATTGTTGGTTCGATTTTCCTTGTTGATATCATCCTGTGAGTTGGATATGCTTGTGCTAGAGTGTCTAGAGAGAGTGGCTCTAGTGGGGGCCGGCGCACAAAGGGGCTGTCAGGGTAACCCACATAGAGTTAGATTAATAAGTGATAACTTAAGTAATAAACCACGGGTGGGGATCAAACACTAATAAGATAATTGTGAAGCCTCGTCCGCCTGTTAGTGCTATCACAGACTAAAGGGGACTGAGAAGGCCGTGGTTGGCATGGTCATTACCTTGTCCTCACGAAAGGTCAATGACTCCGCATGAGTGACCCTATGGAGCGGCGCCTTGAGATAGGCCGTCTGGAGAACCATAGATGGAAGCGGCACCTTAACTTGGATGTCTGGAGAATCCATGTAGAGATGGAGGCGGCACCTTGTAATAGGTTGTCTGGAGAATCCATGTGAAACCATGCGATGACACTCTCGTCTAACATTCTGTTTACGTTGAGTTACTGAAGTCCTCTGGAAGTGTTTTATTGATTTGTCTTTGGACATGGTAGGATGTAATAATTGATATTATGTATTGAGTTTCGACTTTGTGTCTTGAGTTCATTGAGGTTGTGATCGTGTCTGGCTATTATGTTCTTCAGTGGTTTGTTGTGCCCCTTGGATTTGCCAGTGTCGTGTTTCTATGTGGTCTTTGGTGTTGAGTTATCTTCTTGGAGTTAGTTTTGTTGTTGTTAGGCGTACTTGGTCGGGGACCCTTCCTTGTCTACTCTCAGCACGGGGGTGGTTGGGTGGAACGTGCTTCGCACCCCGTTGGGTTTCCCTTTCTTTTGCAGGTGTATTTTCATTGCAGGGCTTTTGGAAGATGTTGATGATTCAATTATTCTTATGTACCAGATAGTTGTATATACTTTAGTTGTAATGTATTTAATATTTTTATTGATGTATCGTCTCCCACGTGTGATGGGGTGACCTCGATGTAATTTGGATATGTAGTTATTGAGGTGTATCTTCAGTTATTTGTATTTTATTATTATTTGGGATGTAATGTATATTCGAGCCATGTTATGATTCAGGAGCGAACACTTGTAATAGTTGGATATGTTATGTTGTAGCTATCAAAACATGTAACACTTTATATCTTTATCATCACATGTGTTATCATATGTACTTATGTCATGAATGTAGTTATTGTTTAATGGATATCTTAAACGATGAAATGAGAATGAATGGATATAGGTAACTGTTTAATTATGGTTTAACTTATTATCATGTTATGGGTTAGTGTAGTCATGTCACTTCGTGTACCCCATTGGAACAAGTGTGCCTCTTAATACATTGTTATGTTATAATACTTAAATATGTTATTATATTCTTTTTTTAAAAAAAAATTGTTCCATTGTTTTAGTTCCTTTGGGGTTCGCACGGCGGGGCGTGACAGCTTGGTATCAGAGCCAGGTTGCTAACGCTAGGTCCTCTGGGTAGTTGTGTCCGTTATGCAACCTTTGCGTAACTCTTGATCTTACATAACTTTAATCGTTGTGCAGGATCATGCCTCGAGGTAGAGGTCGTGGCCAAAGAAGAGGCCGAGGTGGTGGTCATAGAGTCAACCGCCGAAGTCCGTCACCGCCAAGCATTCATGGTTCAATGCACGAGGAACGACTAAGTCCTCAACGCAATGCATCAGGTGGTGGACAAAATCAGGGACAACCTGGTTTGGATGGACAATTGCAACACATTCTTGGAGAGATTCTTGGTCGTTTGGGACCTAGGCAGGATGAGGTGCAACAGGTTGAGAGAGAGAGGGAGAGATCACCGAGGCACAGGGATACAGAAGTGGTTCAGGATGCAGTCATAGCAGGCCATATGAGAGATCTAATGCGAGCACACCCTCCTACTTTTGATGGTTCTGGAGGAGGTTTAGAAGCCGAGACATGGCTAATTGACTTAGAGCGATGCTTCGCGATGCACCCCTATGGTAGCAATACCAAGGCACGGTGTGCAATTATGCACCTACGAGGTTTCGCATCTACTTGGTGGCGTCTTGAAGAACAAAAGTTACACCTTGATATTAGTATAGTCACATGGGAGTTGTTTCTAGACAGGTTCAGGGCTCGCTTCCTCTCAGATCATTGGAGGCAACGCAGGGCTGATGAGTTCCATGACCTTAGGCAGTTGTCGATGTCAGTAGAGCAGTATGAGCGACGCTTCTATGAGTTGAAGCAGTATGCAGGCATCAGTCACGATGAAGGGATGTTAGTACAACATTTTGTTCGAGGCTTAAATGCCCAAATTAGTGGTGGTGTGAGAGTCTTCCAGCCGAAGACAATGGAAGTAGCGGTCGAGAAGGCTCGGTTGGTTGAAGAAAATCTAGCTATGGCACTAGGAGGACATATAGGAGGTCAGATGGGTAGTACACCAGTTTCAGAGGTTGTTTCTCATGGAGGTCCAGTCTTGGCTGCAGGGTCCTCTAAAGGTCATCAGGAAACCTCTAAGGGTGAGCAACAACAACGCTCTCCGTTTCGTCAGGGAAATAGATCGCAGAATAGGAAGTTTCGGAGTTGGCAACGTAATAGGCCTGATCGTTTTGTGCAGCCAGCACAAAGTATGCAGTCAGCACCGTCACAAGGCAGCTTTCAACAATCGAGTGCACCAGTTGGAGTCAGAGGCTTTGGGCAGAACACAGGTTGTTTCTCATGTGGGCAGCATGGTCATATTGCGAGGAAGTGCCCTCAAGGGAACACTACAGGTTTTAGTCAGGCACCAGTCGCTTCTGAGCCGACAATTGGTGATGCGAGTAGAGCTTATCATGTGTTTGCGGGTTCTGTGGGACCCAAGTGATGAAACTTTGGTGTCATGGGATAATGCATTCCATTTTTGTGAGGATTATCTGTTTGTTTAGTTACTGGCTTCCAGGAGTAAGCCATATTCTAGGGGGGGAGGATGTAATACCCCCATGTTTTTGATACTATTTACTACTATTGTTTGCTTTTATTTGTTAGTGTGATACTGGATTGTGTTGGTGATGGATTCATCATTTTGGTGTGTGTGGTTGTGTAGTTTAATTGATTGCTACAATTGATATTATTATTATGATACTCTATATGTAGAGTTTGGATTATTTTACTATGCAATGTTTTCTCTCGAATGTTTTATATGTCAATGTGATAATTCTATGATCATATGATTAGAATTATGTGTTACTTTATAATGCAAATGTTTAGTAATTAGTATGATGCAGTAGTTTAGTATAATGTTATCTTATGATCTATTTGGATTAGAAATGTTAGTTACTATTGACATTGTAATTGTTAGAGTAGATTAGGTGAGAGGACAGGTAGCATCACTCGTTCATGAGTGCCCTGCTACACTGCGATTCCTTCTCACGGTAGGATGTTGAGTTATATATATATGTATACATGTGCTGTTTGACGTTTGCTTGGATGCAGGATTGCAGGAATAAGTCTCGATTCCACCTGCTTCGGCAGGACAGGGCGAGCAATAAACTAGCCCAACGGGTAAAAATGTTGAAAAAGGGAGTAGGTTTGGAAGCGTCCCCGTCCCAAGTCGTCGTCTGTTGTGAGTCACGTTATGACTGTGGTTTTCATTTTCGTTGTTTGTGTAATTTGTTTTGTTGAAGTATTCAGTGATTTATGGTTCATGTTGATTTAATTTACCTTGTTTTATAAGATAATGGATTAAGGTTGTTTAGTTGTTTGATTTAATTGTGTGTTAGTTAAATGGTTAAATTTAAATATATTATAAATTAAAAAGTGATTTAATTTATTATAAGAGTAAATAATTATTTTAAATTAATATTGTTGATTATAATTAAATTAAATAAATATTGTTGAAGATAATTGAATAATATCTTTTATTAATATTAAATTAGCATAGATAATATCTTGTTTAAATAAATTTTATTAAATAAAAACTGTAGATAAATTTTTTTCTTTTAAAAGCTGAAAAGGACCAATAGGAAGGAGGCTTTTTGAGAAAAGAAAGCATGGAAGCTTTATTGAGTTTTATTTTTGTTTTATTATTGTTTTATGAGAAGATTATGGAGACACAGAACTCCTTCTCTGTTGTTCTGGGATTTGGAGAGAAAAAAAAAATATAAAAGAAAAATAAAAGATAAGAATTTTTGGGTGGTAAACTTGGGAGAAAAATAATTGATTTGAACAGAGGTAGATTCGAAAAGAGAGCTCGAGGAGGGATCGAAAAGGATCGGCAGGAGTATTTCGAAAGGAGCTTTTAGAAGGATTCTTCTTCAGACGTAGGATTCCAGGTTCTATTCTGTTGTTTTAGTATTATCTTATTGCTTTGTAAATAAAATCTAGTTGAAATTGTGAAGTCCATTTCTTTATTTCTTTTGTTGAAAATCAGTCTGTGAATTGAAAACTTATTGTGTTAAAAACCTTAAATCTTCTGTAGAAAATCTAGTAAAACCCCCTTGAAAACTTTCAATATAGATAGATGGAGAAATTCATTATTTGGAAAGGGAACCATTTTTATCTTTGGTTAAATTTGCATGCCCAAATCTGGACTTGTATTTGATATAAAACAGATTGGTCTAAATTAATTAATTATTGTTTTAGTTAAATATATACACAAATTATTATTTTATCTGGATCATCGGAATGGATATATGTATGAATTTTAGGTATTTGTGTAAATTTGTTTATATAAATATTAGATAATATATATTTAATTGATATTATATATTCTCTGTACCTTCGTACGAAATTAGAATTTAATATAAGGAGCGAAATTTAATTAATCACAATTCGTATCCTTTTGTGAAATATGAAAAATTGAAGTTATGAAAAAAAAATAAAAATAAAAATTTATATATATAAAAATTTAATTTTTTTATTGGGGGTGGGGGTCGGCCGAGGCCGTACCACCCACGGCCCCTCTGTGGCGCTGCGGCCACCACAGGGTGGTACGCACTGCGTACCACTGCCTGCGGGGGCCGTAGCCACCACAGGGTGGTGGTACCACAGCTGTGGCGGCCGCGGCCACCACAGTCTGGTACCATAGTACCTGCTGTTGAAAGGACTTCGAATTTTGTTATTTATTTTATGTTATTCTATTTATTTATTATAAACTTAAATTTATTTCGTTCTTTATTTCGATTTTGATATTTATATATATATATATATATATAATATTTATTTATTTAAAATAAAATAAAAATAAAATAAAATAAAAAGATATTTATTTAATATTTTTATAAAATGATTATTTTAATGTAGGTATATTTATTTATGTGAATTTGTAAAAGTATTGTGGAATATTAGGGCAAATTCTTCTATTATGTTTGATGGATGTAATTTGAAATAAACGATATATATATATATATTGTTATAAATATGCATATAAAGAATTTAAGGTGTTGATATTCTAAATTAATGATATAATATTTATTGTCATGCAATGATATAGTCTTATTGAGAAAATTAGGAATATACGAAGTGTTTGATTTAGTCATTTAATTTCGAGTTGTGATTTTATTTGTTTAATGGAATTTGTTGATCTATTTATTTGATGAATTTTGTTATGCATTGTAATTTGTTTTATGGCGTTGTTGATGCGTCAATTACTCTCGAGGTTATTTATTTTACTTAATTGGATTTTCTTCTTTTGGGTTTATGTCATGTGGAAAAACAACCCTAGAGTTAAAGTTAGAGGATTCTAAGTTGTGGTTAGGACTTCCAGAGGCGGGGATTTTTGTATTTGTGTTCGATCTTATATTTAGATGTTGTCCATATGTTTTGGTATTCGGATGTGGTATTGAAGTATTCTTGGATCGTAATCGTTCATGAATGTTATACATGTGATTTTGGGCGAGAGGGTTGTGCCTCGCGAGTGAGCCATTGTTGGTTCGATTTTCCTTGTTGATATCATCCTGTGAGTTGGATATGCTTGTGCTAGAGTGTCTAGAGAGAGTGGCTCTAGTGGGGGCCGGCGCACAAAGGGGCTGTCAGGGTAACCCACATAGAGTTAGATTAATAAGTGATAACTTAAGTAATAAACCACGGGTGGGGATCAAACACTAATAAGATAATTGTGAAGCCTCGTCCGCCTGTTAGTGCTATCACAGACTAAAGGGGACTGAGAAGGCCGTGGTTGGCATGGTCATTACCTTGTCCTCACGAAAGGTCAATGACTCCGCATGAGTGACCCTATGGAGCGGCGCCTTGAGATAGGTCGTCTGGAGAACCATAGATGGAAGCGGCACCTTAACTTGGATGTCTGGAGAATCCATGTAGAGATGGAGGCGGCACCTTGTAATAGGTTGTCTGGAGAATCCATGTGAAACCATGCGATGACACTCTCGTCTAACATTTTGTTTATGTTGAGTTACTGAAGTCCTCTGGAAGTGTTTTATTGATTTGTCTTTGGACATGGTTGGATGTAATAATTGATATTATGTATTGAGTTTCGACTTTGTGTCTTGAGTTCATTGAGGTTGTGATCGTGTCTGGCTGTTATGTTCTTCAGTGGTTTGTTGTGCCCCTTGGATTTGCCAGTGTCGTGTTTCTATGTGGTCTTTGGTGTTGAGTTATCTTCTTGGAGTTAGTTTTGTTGTTGTTAGGCGTACTTGGTCGGGGACCCTTCCTTGTCTACTCTCAGCACGGGGGTGGTTGGGTGGAACGTGCTTCGCACCCCGTTGGGTTTCCCTTTCTTTTGCAAGTGTATTTTCATTGCAGGGCTTTGGAAGATGTTGATGATTCAATTATTCTTATGTACCGGATAGTTGTATATACTTTAGTTGTAATGTATTTAATATTTTTATTGATGTATCGTCTCCCACGTGTGATGGGGTGACCTCGATGTAATTTGGATATGTAGTTATTGAGATGTATCTTCAGTTATTTGTATTTCATTATTATTTGGGATGTGATGTATATTCAGGCCCTGTATGTATTCAAGAATTGTCACTTGTAAGAGTTGGATATGTTATGTTGTAGCTATCGAAATATGTAATACCTTATATCTTTATCATCACGTGTGTTATCATATGTACTTATGTCATGAATGTAGTTATTGTTTAATGGATATTGTAAATGATGAAATGAGAATGAATGGATATATGTAACTGTTTAATTATGGTTTAATTTATTATCGTGTTATGGGTTAGAATAGTCATGTCACTTCGTATACCCCATTGGAACAAGTTGTGCCTCTTAATATAATGTTATGTTGTAATACTTAAGTATGTTATTATATTCTTTTAAAAAAAAAATTGTTCCGTTGTTTTAGTTCCTTTGGGGTTCGCACGGCGGGGCGTGACAGCTTGGTATCAGAGCCCAAGTTTAAACACTGGGCGCTCTGGGATAATGTGGACCCATTAAGTTGTTTGCGGCGTAGGTAATACTCCAGGCATTATGAGCCATCGCGTTGACCTAGGTGCTTTGTTCGTTAGTCTATGTTTTCCTTTTTGGGTTGACCTGACTTGGCTACCCAGAAGTTGTTGTTATGTGGTGTAGGTCCAAGGACGCAGGAAACTAGTGGAAGGGATAGGACCCTCGGTGTCGTGTACAATGCACCGATATCCTTTCTACTGGAAGAATGCATTATGGACAGTTGTGTTGCGTGTGAATTTTGTGTGTTGTGTGTGGTGGATGACAACCAGCTTTGTTGTTATGTCCACTCTTGTATGTCTTCTTGTGCTTTACCTCTTTGTGCAAGCGATTGTCTGATTGACCCTATGTGGTTTTGGTGTTGCTTTTGCGTGTTATATGGTGTGGAATTATGGAATATGGTAATAAGAAAGGAATGAATATGTGGTTAGTTATAGAGATTTGTGGCGTGTTCTCTCTGTGGTTGTTGTATGCTTAATCTTATCTATTATATATATATATATATATATATAGTTACTGGCTTCCAGGAGTAAGCCATATTCTAGGGGGGGAGGATGTAATACCTCCATGTTTCTGATACTATTTACTACTATTGTTTGCTTTATATGTTAGTGTGATACTGAATTGTGATGGTGACTGATTCATCATTTTGGTGTGTGTGGTTGTGTAGTTAATTGATTGCTACAATTGATATTTTTATTATGATTTATGATACTCTGTATGTAGGGTTTGGATTATTTTATTATGCAATGCTTTCTCTCGAATGTTTTATATGGCAATGTGATAATCGTATGGTGATTTGAATTCAATATTATTTTATAATGCAAGGTTTAGTAATTAGTTATGATGCAGTAGTTTAATATAATGTTATCCTATGATCTATTTGGATTAGAAATGTTAGTTACTATTGACATTGTAATTGTTAGAGTAGATTAGGTGAGAGGACAGGGTAGCATCACTCATTCACGAGTGCCCTGCTACACTGTGATTCCTTCTCACGGTAGGATGTTGATTTTATATATATATATGTATACATGTGTTGCTTGACGTTTGCTTGGATGCAGGATTGCAGGAATAAGTCTCGATTCCACCTGCTTCGGCAGGACAGGGCGAGCAATAAACTAGCCCAACGGGTAAAAATGTTGAAAAAGGGAGTAGGTTTGGAAGCGTCCCCGTCCCAAGTCGTCGTCTGTTGTGAGTCGTGTTATGACTGAGGTTTTCATTCTTGTTGTTTGTGTAGTGTAAGTGTTGAGGTATTCAGTTGATTTATGGTTCATGTTTATTTAATTAACGTTATTTTATAAGATGATGGATTAAAGTTGTTTAGTTGGTTGATTTAATTGTGTGTTAGTTGAATATTAAATTTAAATATATTATAAATTAAAAAGTGATTCAATTTATTTAAAGAGTAAATAATTATTTTTAATTAATAATGTTGACAATAATTAAATTAAATAAATATGTTAAAGATAATTAAATAATATCTTTTTGTTAAAATTAAATTTAGCAAATCTTGCATAGATAATAGCTTGTTTAAATAAATTATTTAAATAAATACTGTAGATAAATTTGTGCTTTTAAAAGCTGAAAAGGACCAATAGGAAGCAGGCTTTTTGAGAAAAAAAAAGCAAGGAAGCTTTATGGAGTTTTATTTTGTTTTATTATTATTTTTATGAGAAGATGATTCACACACAGAACGGCTTCTACTCTGTTGTTCTGGGATTTGAAAAGGAAAAATAAAAAGAAAAATATGAAAGAAAAGAATTTTTGGGATTGTAAATTTTTGGAGAAGAATAATTGGTTTGAGGATAGGTGAATTCGAAAAGAGAGCTCGAGGAGGGATCAAAAAGGATCGGCAAGAGGAATTCGAAAGGAGCTTTCAGAAGGATTCTTCTTCAGACGAAGGACTCCAGGTTCTTCTTTTTTTTTGCTATTTATTATTATTTTATTGTGCTTGAATAATACCTGTTGGCTATGTATTGAAAATTTTATAAAAAGAAGATTTGTGATTTGAAAATTTATTGGTATGAAACCCTTGAATTGCTGTAGGGAGTTTTAGTAAAAATCATTTGACTGAAGATTGAATTTGCATGTCAGATCTACATTTGGTTATTGAAAATCATTTTGTTATTATGCTGAATATTCGTGCCCAAATTCATTTGTGTATGATACTGAAAAAATTGTTATTTTATTTTAAAACCCTTGTATTTTTCTACTGAAAACATTAGTAAAACCTCTGTAGGAAATCATTGTTGAAACAAAATAAAAATAAAAATAGACAAATATATATATATATATATATATTCTAGTTGAGTTGTGTAAATATATATATGTAATTCTGGTGTATCTGTATGATTTCCAATTTATATGAAAATAATAGAAATAATACTTTGTGTATGAAAACATTGAATTAAATATTATATTTATATATGCTGTTCCTTTCTTTAAGTATATAAATAGTTACAGATTAAAGGTTAAGGTTGTGTTTGTTTCTGGTTGGTTATATATATATATAAACTATATATATTGTGTATGGGCCTATTGTTCTGAAATAAAAATAAATAAATATAAATATGTATATAAAAATTTAAAATTATGATTATTTATGTCTTTGTTTCCGTGCCCGAATGGGCGAATGTAATTATAAAAGTCTTTGTAAATAAAATTAGAATTTAAAAATTTAATACATAAATTTAAAAAAAAAATAATAAAAAATTTGAATTTTTGGGTTGGGGGTCGGCCGAGGCCGTACCCCCACGGCCCACGGAGGCTGCTGTACGCAGCCACCGTCGGCCGCGCACAGCAGCCGAGGCTGCTGGGCGCAGCCGACAGGGCTGCGTACTGCGGCCCTGTCCCTGTGGTACGCAGTACCACAGGCCTGTGGTACCGCGTACCACAGGGACAGCGATATGAACGGTTTTTTTTTGTTGTTTATTTTTGTTTATTTTTATTTATTTGGTGCGTTTTAGTTTTATATATTATATATTATTTTAATATATATTATATGTTAATTAATATATATATTAACATTATTTAATATATATTAATTTATATATATTATATATTATTTAATATATATATATATATTATTATTATTATTTATTATTATTTGTTGATTATTTTTAATAAAATATAATATTTTTAAAAATGGGATATTTATTTGGATTTTGTAATATATGTTTGATAGAATGAGTTTCACATAAGTATTTAATCTTAACATATATAATATATATTTTTAATGTATAAATATATTTTAAGAATATGATATTTTGATAATCTGAATTTACAATATAATATTTTTTGACATGAAAGGATATAGTCTGATTGAGAAAATTAGAAGTAAACGATGTATTTGATTTAGTTACTTATTTTCGAGTTGTGGATTTATTTATTTGATGGATTTGTTGTTCGTGGTTAACTGTATTATGGCGTTGTTTATTCTTTGGTTACTCTCGAGATCATGCATGTTGATTTAATTTGACCTTCTTAAACTTGAGTCTAGGTCATGTAGAAAACCTTTGAGTTGACTTATTCATTTATAGGATTCTAAGTTGTGGTTAGGACTTCCAGAGGCGGGGATTTTTGTATTTGTGTTCGATCTTGTATTTTGATGTTGTCCTTATGTTTTGGCTTTGGATGTGGTATTGATGTATACTTGGATCGTAATCATTTATGGATGTCATACATGTGATTTTGGGCGAGAGAGTTATGCCTCGCGAGTGAGCCATTGTTGGTTCGATTTTCCTTGTTGATATCATCCTGTGAGTTGGATATGCTTGTGCTAGAGTGTCTAGAGAGAGTGGCTCTAGTGGGGGCCGGCACACAAAGGGGCTGTCAGGGTAACCCACATAGAGTTAGATTAATAAGTGATAACTTAAGTAATAAACCACGGGTGGGGATCAAACACTAATAAGATAATTGTGAAGCCTCGTCCGCCTGTTAGTGCTATCACAGACTAAAGGGGACTGAGAAGGCCGTGGTTGGCATGGTCATTACCTTGTCCTCACGAAAGGTCAATGACTCCGCATGAGTGACCCTATGGAGCGGCGCCTTGAGATAGGCCGTCTGGAGAACCATAGATGGAAGCGGCACCTTAACTTGGATGTCTGGAGAATCCATGTAGAGATGGAGGCGGCACCTTGTAATAGGTTGTCTGGAGAATCCATGTGAAACCATGCGATGACACTCTACTCTAACATTCTGTTTGTGTTGATTTACTGAAGTCCTCTGGAAGTGTTTTATTGATTTGTCTTTGATTATTGATGAAAGTAGTATTTGGTTTTATGTCTTGAGTTTCGATATTATGTCTGGAGTTTCATTGAGGTTGTGATTATGCCTGGTTGTTATGTTCTTCAGTGGTTTGTTGTGCCTTTTGGATTTGCCATTGTTGTGTTCTATGTGGTCTCTGGTGTTAAGTTATTCTTCTTGGAGTTAGTCTTTGTTTTGTTAGTCGTACTTGGTCGGGGACCCTTCCTTGCCTACTCTCAGCACGGGGGTGGTTGGGTGGAACGTGCTTCGCACCCCGTTGGGTTTCCCTTTCTATTGCAGGTGTATCTTTATTGCAGAGCTTTTGGAGGATGTTGATGTTCCAGTTATTCTTATGTACCAGATAGTTGTATATACTCCAGTTGTAATGTATTTAATGTTTTTATTGATGTATCATCTCCCACGTGTGATGGGATGACCTCAATGTAATTTGGATATGTAGTTATTGAGATTACATTTGCTTGTATTTTGGGATGTAATGTATATTCCGAACCATGTTTTGGTTCTTGAGCAGTCCCTTGTAATAGTTGGATATGTATAATATTTATGCTTCTCAGAAATATCATAACATTTTATATCTTGCATATGCGTGTGTTATCATATGTATATGTCATGAATGTAGTTATTGTTTAATGGATATTTTTAAATGATAGAAATTAAATGATGGATATATGTAAACATTTTATTATGGTTTTAATTTATTATAAAATTGTTATGGGTTAGAATAGTCATGTCGCCATTGTACCCATTGGAACAAAGTGTGCCCTATTGTACATGTTTATATTTGCCATGCTAAAATTATGTTATTATATTCTTTTAAAAAAAAAATTGTTCCGTTGTTTTGTTCCTTTTTAGGGTTACGCAGTGACATAACAAAAAGGTAATTAAAACCATTTAACATTTAATCAGTATCATTTAAATTAATGAACCTATGAACCTGGGATTTATCCTCACTTAAAATTAACTTTATCATTTAACCTTCAAGTAAAAGAAACTATGTAAATGTAGAATCACTTATCTCCTTTAGTGAACCCTAAAACTTAATTAACCATATAAATCAATTTACTTTAACTAAATACATAGTTCATTTATCTACAACAACATTAAATACCTAATTCAATAATGTTTATTCTGTAAAAATCTTTTGTTAAATAATATTTTACTAAACAGCCTATCGAAATAACCATTTTTACTTTAATTATTTACCTAATTCATTCCTTGGCACAATAATTCACAAGTAATTGTAGCAATATTTTATTCTAGTAACCAACTACCTATTTGCCAAGAGTATCCATTAGCCAAACCTAAAAGCATGCGAGAAGTTTAGATATTAAGATAACATTTATTTCATTCTAAAAGAAATATAAAAGATATCATGAAATTAATACTATAAAATTAAATCACCAATTAAGAGAACATGTAAGAAATTCAAGATACACTTTATATTATAATTTTCCTTAATTTAAATCTCACGTTAAAAACTTTTAACCTATTTTTCCATCCTAATTTAGATACAATGATTAATAATAAGAGATCATTTATCTAGCTGGGATAAAAATCTAATTCTTCACAGCACAACCTTAACCTAAATAAAATTAATATTTTCAGTTAATCTACTCTAATTCATTCACTTCATTAACTACTAATATTACGAATATTACCTAAAAGCAATATCTTCACAGCAATAAAATAATATACCCCTTGCACAATATTTACCTTAAACCTATTAGTTACAAAAGCATAACCCTAATTCCCAATATTCTAATGTGTCACCAATTTTCAAAATATATCACTATCCTTCTATTTCCCCCATATTTACAAGAATTAATTACAAAGGAAAATTCAACATTCTAACTATCAAATATATGTGTCACCAATTTTCAAAATATATCACTATCCTTCTATTTCCCCCATATTTACAAGAATTAATTACAAAGGAAAATATCACTACATCCCTTCTATTTTACCATATTTACAGAATTAATTACAAGGAAAATTCAAACGTTCTTAACTATCAAATATTTATAAAAGACTCCATAGCCAGAGACAAGCATATTCGTTCATTGGATCAACTCTTCAATAGATTGATTAAGAAATAACAATATTTTACTTATGGTTGATTTTATATTTTATTTATTCAATTCTTTTAATATAAATAAATCATTTCCCTCCAAGTGTTACTTCCCTAATAATCAATTTATTTTAACCACTAAGTTTAATAACTAACAAAATACAACTTATTATTATAATAAACCCTTAACATCTTTATTATTTCTCTATTTATCTCAAAACCTATCATACTAGCAGACCAAAATTTAATTTAACTTTTTATAAATTAGATTTATTATCAGCAAAACGCAACCATAAGGGAGCAGCTTGACAGCAGCCTCATATTTTAAGCATAACGCCAAAACTATAATCTGGGTATTTGAGATTTTTGGACAGCAAATAGAACACTAGAATTTGGAGAAACCCTTTAAATTTACCAGCAAAATAGTTTGTATAAAAAATGTTATGGATGACACAATTAGACTATTTGAATAGAGTCACAGGAAATAGTTTACCAAGTATAACTATATATATATATATATATATATATCTTTTTTTTTTTTTACAAACAAAATATAATATGTATATATATAAACAATCGCAATAGATTTAAAATATTATAATTTAAATCAACATTTTAATGGATCTTTAATCCTAATCTCACATCTATAAATCTATAAATCTATAAAGAACCAGAGGTTCATCAATAATAAAATAAATGAATTTTCATTAAATCACTTAAGAATATGAAATGTAAAATTTACCCAGAATACAAATAGATTTCAATACGTAACTAACT
>VDFB02241141.1:0-13510 GCA_007258455.2 Sequoia sempervirens
AATGGCCTTAATGGGGAATGGTCGAGTTTTGTTTTGTTTATATATATATACATATATTGTATTATATGTTTTAGAGTTTAGTTTTACATATATTTATATATATATATATATACATATATTGGTTTCATCTTTAGTATGAATATTATAATTGTGATTATTTTGCAAAAGGTAAAATTTTATGGAGAATTGGAGTTTTTTTTAGTATTATTCAAATTTATTTTAAAATTGTATAAAGGAAAAAAAGAGGTTTTGTAATGTAATTTAAAAAAAATTACATTAACTTTTGATAATGAAAGTATTTTCTTATTCTACTTCCTTAATCTACATGACTACTTTATTTCCTTGTGAGTTATCATTTTGACTTTTTGTAAGGTAGGGACAGCAATGCGATCTTCTGAACCTCATTTTATGTACTCTTGAGGGTTGTAAGAAAATAATCAATATTATGTTTTGGAAGGGTTGTACGAGTTGTGTAAGATTTTGATTATGTGTATAGCGAGATGAGTAATACCTCACGTATTTCCTGTTGCAACTTATTGCTTTATTCTTTATGGTACAACCTTCCCTTGTTTTGGTTTATGTTTCAGGGTCTCAGGGAGAGTGGCTCTTCATGGGGTCCGGCACCTCAAAAGGAGGAAGAGCTTAGGATAATCGACGTAAGATTAGTTTAACAAGTGAAAACCTAATAGTAGAACTTATGGGGATGGTTAGTAAAAAAACACATAAGATAATATTGGATACCTCGTCTATGCATTAGGGTTATCATAGACTAATGGTAGACTGAGAAGGCCATGGTCGAGGAAGAGTCGTAAAGCTCATTTCATGAGGTTAATGGCTGCATGAGCCTACACCCTATGGGGGGGCTGGTGCCTCAAGTAGGAGGAAGGGTCAGGATAACCATAGATGGGGGTCAACGCCTCATGTTGGAGGAAGGGCCAAGATAACCCATGTAGGCTATACGATGACACTCTCCACTAGATGCCCTTATGCCTTATTTCCTTGGTTGCCTCTGGAATTGTGTTCTGACTGTTGTTTCAGATTCATTTGGAAATGTTTTATGATTGTTTCTTTGGTTACTTGGTTAATGGTTATTGCCTTTGTTTTGTTGTGATAAAATTAATGGCTTTATGTTTATTATGTTGACTCATGGATGTTGTCATTTATGTCCTTTGTAATCCTTGATGTTGTTGTAGAGTTATTGTGCTATGATTTTCTTATTGGAGTTAGTCTTATGGCATTCATGGTCATGGCTACTTCCTTGTCACCTCTAAGCATGGGGAGTGGGTTATTTATAACCCACATGGTTGGGTGGAATGTGCTTTGCACCCGTTGGGTTCCCCATCAACATCCTTTCTTCTCAACATTCCTTCATGTAAGCCCCTACCGCAGAACCCCAAAGGACAATTACATAATAATTACAGCAATTTTTTTTTAAGATTAACATAACATACATATAATACACATTAAGTCATAACATGAATTTCATTTAAGAAGATTCATTAACACATACATCCTTTGGGGTACACAAGGAGTCATTACAAGACTGAGATCCACACAATGATAATAAGGAATAAAATCCAAAGATATAACCCATAACAAAATAAACATTAACAAATATAACACGTACATAAGAAATAGTGATAAGAATACAACATATGAATAATTAACTTAACACATTGAATATCAATTGCCATGGCCAAAATCTACACCGAGTTAACATCACATTATAGTACAATGCTCTAGAGTTACAATGATACAAGAGTGTTTCCAACCAAATGGAAACCATATACAAGATAACATGATACAATTAAACAGATGAAAACAAAGCATCATAACTGGCTCCAAGGCAAGTACAACTCTGGAGTCACTGCATCCACACCAATCCGCACCTCTCGATCCTCAACTGGGGACCCAATGGGATGCTTAGCACGTTCCACCCGACCATGTGAGTCTGAAGACCCACCCCTTGTGCTAGGAGCTGACAAGAAGAGTCCTCAACCAAGAACATCCCAACACAGAATCACAAGACACAATATACAAAAGTATCATAAAACTCAAGAATTGCAACAACATCCAAGAGTCAACATAATAAATTAAAATCACAACTCCCATCACGTAAATCAAAGCAATGATCAATAAATAAGTAATCAAAGGATGATCATGAAACAATTCCAATCAAACTAAATTAATAAACATAATACAATCCCAAATTGCAATTAAACAATATAATAACATCATAACGCAGTACCATAAAAATACAAGATTGCAAACCAAATCTAAATGAGATCATACAAAACCACAAAGTACACCAAAGATTTATCAAGGCAAAAATCATTAATCAAGATAAATCCAAATATCAATAATCTATACCAACTCCCACAACCTACTTCCAGAGGAACACAATAAAGTAAAACACATGGGCAACTAGGGGAGAGTGTCATCACATAGCCTACATGGGTTCTCCTGGCCCTTCCTCCACACTGAGGCGCCGGCCCCCATCTATGGATCTCCTGGCCCTTCCTACTACCTGAGGCGTTGGCACCATAGGGTAGCTCATGCGGAGCCGTAGACCTCTCGTGAGGATGAGGTCACGACCTTGCCAACCACAGCCTTCTCAGCCTTTCATTAGTCTACGGAAGCACCAATGAAGAGGAGGCATCCATTTTATTAATCTTATAATGATATTACTACCCAACCCTCCTAAGTTAATTATTAGGTTTTCACTTGTTTACTAACTCACTCGTGGGTTCTCCTGTGCTCTTCCCCTTACACGGGGCGCCGACCCCCACGAGGAGCCACTCTCCCTAGAGACCCAACAACATAAAAACCAAGGAACCAAGGGTTGTACCATCATAATTAGAACAAAGAATCACAACATAAAAGCATGTGAGGCAGTACCCATCTCGCTAATAAGTACAAAATCAGAGTCTCAACAATTCTCGTACAACCCTTTCAAAATCCTGATACCAAAACACTTGCCACTTCAAAGGGACATAAAAAGAGAGAACATCAATTATCAATCATCTCAAGCCTCTAGAAGTCAAAAGAATGAAAACCCACAAACAAGGGTAAAATGAAGCAACACAAGTTTTTCCCAAATAATTCCAATACAAGGATAAAATTTCCTTCAAATATGAGATTAACTTAGAAAAGCCATAAAAAGAAGATTCATCAAGACCCATCCACAACTCAACAATGGTGTCACCTTAAATAGGGAAACGCAAAAGAAAATCAACCTTGAATTCAACAAAATCACTTAATAAAACCACAAGCCACCAATTAGGTATTCCACGGGAGACCTCAATTTTCTCCTTACAAGATACCTATATAGTTGGTAAACAAATGATGTTTGATAAAATCAACAAACATGACACAATATAATTTAATGTTTCACCCAAAATAATAAAAGAGGGAAGACCGCATTCCATAAGAAGCATAAACTTATCACAACCAAGCATCGCATAAGTATCCAATCAATTCTATCACAAAATCAATTAATAAGACCCCCACAACTCCAAACAAACCAAGAATTCACCACACAGGGTTAAACCAATAACAATACAACTTAAATTAAAGAGGATTCCCAACTTACACAAACTCAAGAAAATTCACAATATAAGGGTCCATCAAATCACTCATAAATCGACACAAACCCAATGGAATAAAAATCATTTTTGAAAACCAAGCAAACATAAAGGAGAACACATCCAATTGGAAACATCAAATTAACCCTTAAACATACATATACATTCAATGCTAATTCACTAAAGAACATCAACTTCAAATACAATTTATCCATTTGCTTAACAAGATATAGTTCATACAACAAAAGAAGTTCCAATACAAACTTCCTCCATAATCCAACAATTGTAAGTCATCATATATGTTTCACTAAAGACTAAGAGAAATAGATCCCATTTCATGTTCTCTACAACCCAATTATTCAAAATATTGACTTAATAGAAATAAACTTCCATGACACAAGATTAGAATACGATGATGTTATTATATGGAACATACTTTAAACTATTGGCACTAACTTAACTTGATAAGAAATATCACCTATAACGTTATTACCCCTACCCCTCAATTATCACAAATATCTACAAAAAGATCAATTAACACTTTTACCCTTATATGATCACAATTCTTTTAGTCTGAGGTCAAAAGATGTGGATGATAGCACTGATCCCCCCATTTATATCATTTGAATTATAACTCATTTGATTGTTACAGCTATAATGTATAATTCTGTATAATGTCTCAACTCTAAATGCTGAAACTGTGACAGGTTGACGAGTATATCAGAAAGAGAAGATTGTAATTTGGAAATATCACTGTCTACTTGCATTATTTATCAAATTCCAAATGTTACAGCTGCCATAGATTAACAGGAGAATCATGCACGTTATTTAAAACTTTAAACTTCCTACATGTTCAGGTGCGCGGCTGTGACAACTGCCAAAGAAATTAGAAAGTTAATTTAATTTACTACATCTTTGAAAATCTAGAATGTGCAGCTAAGATGGGTTGCCAATGGTTTCAGGGAGGTTATTTAAATCTGTACAGTCTCCTAAGTATAAATGCTGCAGCGGTGATAGGTTGCCAACGGTATCAGGGTGATTATATAAATTTAGACTACCAGACTATGCGAAGGAGCTCACCTAAACACTGTATCCAATAACATCACTTTCTCTCAGCTTCGACTGAACAGAGGTAATTGGCAAAGGCTTGAAACATTGCGCAGACCAAGAGAATTAAATAATCTGCTCATTGGTCCTCAATTTCTTCACTTGAACAATCAGCTCATTGACGGCATCAGAGAAGACACACGAACCAAGCTTCCTCCAAGTTTGAGATGGTTACGGTTGCAAAAACGTGAGAAGGCACTTGTCTACAGTCTTATGGATAACATTTGGGATTTTTTTATAACAAAAACAGAGAGTTTAAGTTAAATCTATAACCCTACCATGTTCAAGAGCTGCGGCTGTGACAGGTTTCCAAGTATATCAGAAAGTGAATACTGGAAATTGGAAATATCGCCATCTACTTGCATTATTATCAAATCTTAAATGTTATCAACAAAGCTGAAGGGAAAGAGAAAGGGGAGGTGCAAATACGTGACTCAAGAGAAGGAGAAAACAATCGCCATCTCACGGGATACAGTGATTGTAGGTTAAGCACGAATCAGATTGAAAAAGAAGAACTTAAGAAACGTTCAGACACAAATGAATGGAACAACATAACTAGATGTCAAATTATGGACTGCAATGAATACATTCACCCAAGATTTCTTCACAAGCAATATGAATAAAGAGCAAATGCAAACAAATATCAATCGAAGCACTTCAAACCTGAGTCCACGCTTCCAATCTATGCAAAATAACACACAGGCATGCTGGCAATGATTCAAACAGACCTTTTACAATTTAAAGGCAGAAAGCTTAACAGTGATAAAAGAGAGAGTGTACAGGACCTGTCAATTACGCTAGCAGTCGGTGGATCCCCTTATCCAATACACAAAGTCTGGAATATAGATTTAAAACAATACTGCCTCCTCCAAAAGTATGAGCAGGACACTCACAATTAATCAAGCACATCTGAATTGACTTCCCCCCAAAGAACAACCTCCCCAGAGTTGCCTCTTGCCTTCTAATTTATGAGTTCAATGATTGAAATCTCTGCCTGGAAGGTGATGAGACAGCGGAAGCTAAAGCGTTCTTCCAGCTTTTCTTGCCATTTCCTCTTCCCAAAATCTTATCACAATTTATTAATTAATAAACTATTCACTTTCCATTTTCCAATTGCCTTCCTTTTTATTATTTTCTTTTCAAGATTATTTTGTTCATTATTATTATTAAATCAATTTATCTAATAATATCACTTGTGCTTTTAACAAATTAGTTTAATTTGATTATTTGATCTAAATCATTTGATTTAATTTAATGGATTATTATTTTAATTTTCTAATTATATTTTAAATAACCTCGCAGATTCACTTATGATTTAAATTAACTATTTAAACATGACTACTAACATTTGATATTTTCCACACAATTAAATAACATAGTGATCAATGAAGCATGCACATATACTCACACACAAGACCAGAACAACCGACACGGAGGGGTATTACACTTCACTTGGAGTGTACTAGTTGTTAACTTTGTAATTTAGATGTTAATGTGCTATGTATTATCCCACTTGTATGGGAGATTTATTGTAATCATGTAATAAGAACATGTAATGTAATGTTTAAACGATGATGTATTATTTAGGAACCTTTGTAAACATTATTGTTTGAGATTCATTGTGATTGTAATATGTGATGTAATGATACTGTTACTTATGGTTCATGGATGTACTTCTACAAATGGATATTGTAATGCTATTGGATAAGTTGTGTAGTATTATCTTTTACCTTTTTGTTAAGAGTTGTTATGTGATGTGACTTCGCGTACCCCAGAGGACTAGACATTATAATGTTATTATGTAATGTAATTATGTTTAAATGTTTAGTTGCATGTATGTTTAAATGTTTAGTTGCATGTTTACTTTGTATTTAAAAAAATAAAAAAATTGTTTGCAATGTATGTTCTCTGAGTTTGCAAGATGGGCGTTACAGGATTAATGCTGAGCTTCTCTATAATCTTCAATTTGTCAAGATTGCCAAAGCTTCCTCTAAAGAATTGCCACTCTCTCAGAGAATAGAAACAATCCATAACCATGAATATAAAAAACTAGATTCCTAGAATTATGTAAATCTCTAAGATCTACAATTTCTTCAAACCACAAACAATTCCTTCTAACTTCCAGTTCACAGAACAAATATCTCTTCTTTAACAAACCAAGATATTTCTAAGATCTTTTCCCAAATATGCATTTAAAATTAAAAAAAAATTTATTTAATCCAATTTACAATTAAATAACTTATTTATTTTAATTCCCAATTAATTTAATAATTAAAATTACTTTATAATATAACTTAAATTAAATTAATTAATTTATAATAAAATCTCCATATTAATTAAATACTTAATCACAACATATAATTTAATCCTTACAATTTAAACTTGCACGATAAATAAAATACCAAGACCAACATGGATAAGGAACATGACCAACATACGGACTGATGACACACTGTGCTAGGGTAAAGGTTTGACAAGGTTAACCAGTTGCTATCTCTCAATCATTATTGTTGAGTAGTGGACACGCTAAAACCTGTGAAACTAGGTGAAGCCGTTGTCCTATACCTACAAACCTACAACAAAAGCAAAAGTCATACATGTATACAAATAATAATTCATACACACTGTGAAGAGAGAATCACGGAAATAACAGGCACTACAAGTGAGTGATGCAATACCGTTCTCTTCACCAATACAATGTCACATCAACTGATGAGATAATATATCAGTTAAACTACAATAAGCATATATAGCCATGTCATCATAGCTAAGGATCTATGCAAACATAAAGCATATTAAACCTAATCACCATGCATATAATGTATCATCACATCCATATAGTCTATCATCACTCCACTATCAGCGATAGAGCAACCATAACATAAAATAAGGTCTAAAAAATTATCAAACTGGCCAAAGAAAATAATATAAAAAATTAGATTGTTATAGATATAAACAATAAATTAATCATTTATACAAAACATCAAAGTAAAAAAGGCTTACTGATTGTGCAACCCAATAGTTTGAATAGCCTCCAACCTGCCAAAAGATGGAGTCAAATGCGTCAAATTTAATAATAGCGTGTTATCAAAGCAACACCACAATGGATCTTCTAAGAATACAACTTCATGAAAGTATACTCTCCCAGGCACCAACATTCAATATTGCATTTACATACATATATATACATGTATACATATATTGGATGGCAACATGTGAACATATATATATATATATATATATATATATATATATATATGTATGTATAGATATATATACATGTAATGCAACTTAATCAAAATACACTTTCCCACACTACTACATTCAATATTGCATTTACTTCGACCAAACACATTTACTTTGTCCACCGCCATAGTACAACACCAACATAATGTATTAGGTCTTGGGCAAGCAAACACTTAGCATATACAATTACTCTATTTCTTAGGATGGTACAAAGAAGCAGTTCAATCAATGTGCAAATTTATATACGCAAAGAGAAGAATAACTTACATAGCGATTAACAACGTACAATACCCTATTTCTAAGGATTTCCACTTAAATGAATTAGAATGCTCGAAAGATGCACAGAGCAGAGAATGTAGCAATGCGGGAAAGTATACACCAGAATATGCAAGAAAATATTTTTTATTCAGTTGCATTGTGAGAATAGGCATTCTGGTATTATGAATATGTGGTCCAAAATATGCAAGAAAATAGGTTTATTTAGTTGCATTGTCAGAGGTCTGTTCTTAGCAAATAGAAACTTCAAACAATTAGTGTATCAGCTAAAGATATAAAGTTCAACAAATTCAATGAGTCTCTTCGACAATGCAATTTAATCAATATACTTCCTCAAAGATTTTGTAGCATATAAGTGTTAAAACTTCCAACCTACTATCAAAAGGAACATGGAAGAGACTCAAAGGCATGAAAATAAACTAATCATTAATGAAAAGTACCTAAGATAATATATATACATGTATATATCTATGTATATATACACGCAAAGTTAGTGTGTGTGCAAGAAGTTGAGTCCACTTTTTGGCCAAAAAGTGGAAGTGTTTTCCCTGATTTTCAATATTTGACACATTTGACCTTAAAGTTTGAAGCACTTAGAGATGAAATCTTTAAAAAAGTCACTAATCATAAAATGTAGTACTCAGAGTTTAGTTTCTAAATATATAATTTATTTCAATACCGAGATTATACAAATTGAGTTTCAATAGGCATTTCTAAAAACCACTGTTGAAAAGTCACTTTTTTTACCATACCATGCACATGTACAACATCCATAGTTTGACCTAAATTATCGTATTTTTCTAAATCCTTTTGGGAAAATATTTGTGACTCATTGAAGCTTGTTCTCGATATTTTTTTGTAATTTTTTATTGAATACCATTTTGTTAATTTTTTATTACGCATATTTGTCGTTTTGAAAAATCATCATGTACGACATGCAGAAGATGACATTTACTTATCATTTTTTTATTTATTTTTTTTAAATTGAAAAGAATTGTCTAAAGTTTATTCTCGTGTAATCCATTCGTCAAAATTTTATGTTGATGAAAAGTTATTAAAATATTTAAAAACCCTAATATTTAAAGTCTATGGACTAGTTTCATTAGAAATTAATTGAAAATGGAAAAAAAATAACCCAAATGTAAAAATATATATATATTTGGAATCTACATTGTCTCATCTAAATGGGTTTTAATTTTGTCAAAAATTCTACAAATTCAATTGTTAGGCATATGTCCAAACTCGATATTTTCTCCTCGACATTGTTAGGACCTTCAACTTGGCAGTCAAACTGTGTTGAAGGCCTAGATTATGATTCCCAAAGCTTTTCTCTTGAACAAAAAAATAAAAAGGGAAAAAAAAAAAAAACCCGCCTATAAAGAAAACCCACTCTCAAATTTTTAGAAACGGATCCCGCTTACAAAGCTGGATCCATTTTGTAAAGGTGATCCCGCTTTGTAGAAACAAAAATAGGGATCCCATTATTTTAAAACGGATCCTGCTTTTCAAAAATCAATTAAAAATAAAAAAAAAAAAATTCCATTTTGGAATTTTAAAAATATAGATCTCCTGTTTTGAAATTATTCAGGGAATAGAAATTTCCAAAATGAAAATTTTGAAATTGGGATCCCGCTTTTGAAATCCTCTTACATTTTTTTGGAAATTTTCGCTTTTGAATTAATATGGGATCCCATTTTGAAAAATTCCTTTCCAAAAATATAAATTTTAAAATGGGATCCCATTTTGAAAATGAGATCCTGATTTTAAAAACAGTATCCCATTTTTACTTAGGTTCTAGATCCCGGCTGATGGGATCCTGCTTAAAAATGTGGATCTTGTCTCTTAGAAGGTGGATCCCGCTTTTGCAATCCCAATTTTTTTTTGGCTAAGGAAAAAACTTCCACAATCTGGGTGGACTCAACTTTGTGATCTTACCCCATGCATATATATATATATAGATGTATATATCTATATATATAGATGCAATGTATCTATATATATATATGTATATTATGCGTCGTGCTAGATGAGTAGTTTGCATAGATGGTTAATTTATTTTCTATGTGTTCTTGTCAAATTTTTGTATCTTTGTCGTTATACCCATTGTGGAAATTTGAAAGAGATTATCATTCTGTATGGATGGAGGAATTGCAATTAAATGTCCTTTCTTTCCCTAGAAAATATGTTGAGGGTTAGTAATTTGTTTGCCATTGGTTTATGGTTCTGGTTATCTGTGTCTATTGACTAATGAGGAAGATTTAGGCAGATCCTTTGTTTAAGAGGCAAGCTCCAGGCTATCAGTAAAAGCCCTGGACAAGTCTTGTGTATTTTTCCAAAAGCATGAATTATATTTAAGAGCTATTAGATAGTAAATATTATTCATGGTTAGGTTGATGGAAGCCGTGTTGAAAAACATATTTAACAAGAAGAAATTAACAATAAATTAATCATCTATGCAAAACACCCATGTAAAAAAGAGTATAACCCCACAAACCTCATTAAAAATTCCACATGTATTGCGTCATACTAAATACTATAGAGTAATAGAGAAATTGTAAAAGCGGTATTAGAATAAGACAAACAAGTGCAATGAAGGAAAATGCATATCATCACAGCACATGGATAGAATGGTTAAGGAAAATATATTTTGAAGTCTTTGAAAAGATCAATGCATGTCTACTTGCACTTGTATATATATGTACGTATGGATAAATATATGTATGTATGTTTTACTAATAGTTCTGTTACAATTTCCCCATTTTTCTATAATACTCAATGGCAGATAATGCAATTGTTGTTATACAATTCCTCTATTTGTTAGCACACTACAAAGAAGGTGGGCATCAAAGCAAAATGAAAACCATGGCAACTCAATGAATGTGAAAATCTATATAGGCAAAGGGAAGAATAAATTATGTAGCCATTCACAATCTATAGTGTCCTCTTTGTAAGGATTTGAAGTGAAATCAATTAGAGGGATTCAAAGGGGCTAATTGTACAAAATGTGTATAGCACCAAAGATGCATAGAGTGTATATATGTGTCTACATATGTGTCACCATTCCATGCAAATAAAAAGCTTCAACCTTCATTGAGAAATTACAGTTAAATGTTGTTGTTGTTGCTAGGAAATATGGAGAGTGATAGTCTGTACCCTGCTATTCGTTTGTTGTTTGTAGGTATCTCTGTGCACTTTTTGTGTTATAACCATTAACATAGGAGCAATTGCAGATTAAGAGTAGTTTTCTAGCTGTGAAGTATTATTCTAATAGTTCTTTTAGAATTTATTTATTCGTTTAGGTTGACTAGAAAAGAGTATAAGTTGAATTTTTAATTCACAGCTCAATTCTTATGCAAATTGCTTATCTTGTATTAATATGTTTAATGTGGGCTTTATTATATAACAGAAAGAGAATAACATGAAACATATTAATACAAAATATAGGGAGGTTGAAAGAGACAAGGGAAACAAAATATCAACAAACATAAGAATAGAAAAGAAGCAATTGATGCAATAGTTTACATTTTCCTATCAGCTACTTGCTTCAAGTTCCCATTGGGATTTGCATAAGAGGCAAGTATAGGGCCATCGAAAAATCTAATCTAAACAATAGACTATAGTTATTGTAGTCAAGTACATGTATAAATTTGTGCATGAATGTTTATATAAAGAAACAAATATATAGAGGGTATGTAGCCATGGAGGGAGGGGAAAATTGATTTTATAAAACAGGAAAATATATATATGTAAAACAAACCTTGTTTACAATTAGAGTTGTGGGCATCTTTCTAGCACCAATTGTTGAATACATGGGCTGCATTCTTGCTTGTTGATCTATCTTTGTATTGAGGTCAACATCATACAACTACAAAGCAACATTTCATATTTTTATATCAGAATACATGTGTGAAATTAGATAAGTAAGGAATGGGGAAAAGGCATTGCGGAATGGCCCACCACAAGAATAGTAGCGAAGGTGTCGCAAGTTGCAGAAAAGGGCAACTATGGAGCTCTCCAAACCAGCACGCAAGGGAGGTGCATATTAGTTTCTTTGACAGGTCTGCTATGAAACAAACACCAGAGTTTGTCATTTCACAAGGCAACCAAAATAGTTCATATCGTTATATTAGAACAATGAATATTATCAACTAGCCTATGAGAAAACACCTACCATTTTGCGTTTTTTGAGTGGGGCACGATGAGGAAACTATGAAGGCAATAAAATCCATGGTTGTTGTGGACATGCTTGAGCAAGCCAGGACAAATAACATGAAATTTTATCATGTATCACGGAAAAGAAAATCAATGTACACAACACTATATATTTATGAATGTAATATATAGGAACAGTGAAACAGGGAAATGACGGGAAAAGAATTTTGTAGGAAAACATTTGTAGCAATTTGAATCAAATAAAGCTAATAGAAAAGATAACATGAAGACAGTTAAATTTGTGGAAGGAAAGCACATAGGAGGAATGTGAGAAGTTAACGTATATAGGCTGTCAGAATAGAAAACACAACATCGTTGGAGGATTTTAAACTTATTAATCAAATGGAAGACAATTTTTTTTGAGAATGCATAGATACAACATGTGCATATAAAACTTAATATATTGGAATGTTGCAAAGACGTTATTTACTTATAGAAATTTTTTTGTAGTTATTGTTGGTTCCAATCTCCGTCATCTTAGACAGCTGGAGTTGTTTGTATTTGCATATCTATTAATGTGTAACAACTGTGACTGTTTGTTTACACCACTATATGTTAAAATCAGTTGTAAGAGAATTGTAGGTATGCCAATAAATAGCTGACTTCATGGAATTTTAAAACACTTAAACAAAGATGGGAAAATGGAATTTACAAAAGAGTGTATTGGTTTGAATTCCATATAGTAAAAGCATCGTACAACAAAATCTTAGACGAAGAAGTCGGTAGTTTAATAGAACAGAATCATCAAAACATGGAATTGGCCTGTACAAGTTGTGGCATCTAGTTATTTGTCCATGGTATCTTTGTGCATCTTTGGCACTATACCCATTTTACACAAATTATTACTTGGTATGGTTTTTAAAGATACAACTTAGAAAATGTTTGAAGAGGCGATGGCACACAAGCTGAGGTAGATGCAAGAATAATTATCCTGGAGCCTTTTTTGTTTATCGGCCTATCGGTTGGAACCAAAAGCACTTGGAAAGGCCTGCAATTGCTTGAGGCGTGTTTCTTCGCTGCGATGATGAGTAGTGTACTTGTTGGTGCCAAGCCTAAAGTATCTATCAAATGAGAAAGGTGGATCA
>VDFB02241142.1:0-17061 GCA_007258455.2 Sequoia sempervirens
AATGTGTTAAATCACCTTGTGCTCTAAATTAAGAAAACAAAAAGATATTTTTGAATTTAGTTTGCTTGTAATGCATACACAAAATCACCTAAGACTACATTGTAAATATTGTGCAGCTTAGGTTAGTTTTGATTTGCAAGGAACTTCTGCTTCTAATTGAAAGAGCTGTTTTACCACACGTGTTCTGTTTTGTGTTGCAATAAAAAGTGCATATAAAAACACTAATAATAATCCTTTTAGTCATTCAGGTGGGTGTTAGCTATTCAAGTGTATCTTCACGAACAATAAAAATGAATATAGGTTTTGTCTATTAAGAAGCAAGCATGTTGCAGCTTGTACTGTCCAAATGTAAGTAGATGATTCTCTAGAAACTCGCCACATGATAACTTCACACTTTTTTCTCAGAACTTTCCTGTTCCAGCAACCAGATTTGAATGAGGACACGCAATGAAAGATTTCATGTTTTTGGTCTTGGGTTGCACTTTAACAGTCTAAAATATCACAATTTGAAAGTCTTTTTCATGACAATATGTAAACTTTGTATAATATTTAGTATATCTTAGAATCAAGGCCTTTACATGGGACTTATGCATATCACAGTTACTGATCTTGGTTAAGCATACTACAATGTAAAATTTTGTGCTCCTGAAACTGGGTTTACTGTTTAATGACTCTTTTTAATCCCTTAATATAAGACTGTTTTCTGACAATCAAAAAAACAAAAGAAATAATACCGGAATCTCTTATATCAACCACCGAAGAATTTTTTTACTAATCCAACTACTCCATAAAGATGAAAAAGGATGTATGAACTTTGTGCCCAATTTGGGAAAAGCATGATTAAGTGACAAAAACTAAAAGAGATCAACCAATTGATAGCATTAATTTTAAAAAGTAGGCATTCATAAACCTGATGTGATAATAAAGGAACCAATTAATCAAGAATTAATGCAATAGTTGCTAAGCCGTAAAACACAATACTGAAGCTATTGCCGATGACTAACTCTTATTTATTATTGCAATAACTACTACAGAAGGACAGTTCTAAAGTGAAAAATCTACTATTATAATCACATTAATTAGCATTATAAACTTATAGCCCTGACAATTTCAAAAAAAAAAAAACTGAACTCAATTTAGATACATACTAGAAACATCAAATTCAATTACAAACTCCTTGCTCATTTTGCATCAGACAGATGTTTGATCATTGATGTTACTTATTTGATGTTTCTAGACTATCTCAATTGCAATAGTCAAATACACTCCAGGAACAAGTTTCTAGACTATCTCAATAGTAATTGTTAACAATATTGTAACTTGAAATCACAAATGTTTCTGTTTTTTACATTATGCTTCAGATCATACTTGATCCATAATGTTGTAGCTTATTATTGCAGTAGTTTTCCTTGCAAAATTTTATGCAATCTTCATGTACAGGGTTTCTTGATTATTGTGTAAGCACAAAACAAGCAATTCTTACAATAATATACATACTTGGAGGGATCACATGCAACTGCTTGCTTCACAGTTCCATCTCGATGACACAAATCAACAGCTGCCCGAACAGCTTTATACATTTGGCCGTAACTGCAAAACACACATTCTCATACTGTTAGTTCATCAAGCTTCTAAAAGTTATACCACAAGATGACAGGAAAAGAAGCTATAAATGTTTACAGAAGACACTGCATGTCTTGCTTAATTTTTTATTCAATAATTGAATATAACTGCTCTGATGGTTTCCCCGTGTAGGTATTAAAAAGATCGACCAACCATTCCTCCAGCCATTTGTATTCAGCATAGCAATCTCTGTTATATTTATTTTTTCTGTAATTGCTTTCTTCTATTTTCTTTATTGACTAACTCTATTTATCTTTCATGTTCTAATTTTACCACCATATAAACAAGTTGACAAAACTGGAAAAGCAACCAAAGAAACCACTAATATAAGGCTATAAGTGCCCATAGACCATACGAATGAAGCGAATAAACTATGGGCATCTGCACACAAAGAACATTATTGTATTATGTGCTACATTTGAAACGACTAGTTAACATGAATAAACTTGTATTTTCTTTATTGACTAGCTCTGTTTGCCTTTCATGTTCTGATTTTAGCATCATATAAACAAGTTGAAAAAACTGGAATAGCAATCAAAGAAACCTCTAATATAAGGCTATAGGTGCCCATAGACCATCTGAATGAAGTGAATGAACTAAGGGCATCTGCACACAAAGAACATTACCATATTATGTGCTACATTAGAAATGATTAGTTAACTTGAATTTTCTTTGTTGACTAACTTTGTTTGCCTTTCATATTCTAATTTTACCACCATATAAACAAGTTGAAATAACTGGAATGGCAACCAAAGAAACCACTAGCATAAGGCTATAAGTGCCCATAGACCATACAAGTGAACTGAATGAACTAAGGGCATCTGCATACAAAGAACATTATTGTACTCTGTGCTACATTAGAAGTGATTAGTTGACTTGAATTAACTTGAATTTTTTTTATTGAATAACTTTGATTTCCTTTCATGTTCTAATTTTAGCACCATATAAACAAGTTGAAAAAACAGGAATATCAACCAAAGAAATCACTAATATAAGGCTATAAGTGCCCATAGACCATACGAATGAAGTGAAAGAACTAAGGGCATATGCACACAAAGAACATTATTGTATTATGTGCTACAATAGAAATGATTAGTTAACTTGAATTAACTAGAGTTAAGAGCATGGGTACCTGGAGATTTGGGATACACATACAAGGACAAGAAGATTATGTTGAAATACTGTACTGGAATATATGAAATAACAGTCCAGACTCCAGACTACAGTTATAGTACTTATTAATATTTTCACTAGGAGATGTGGGTACCTTTTTTCTTATGAGGGGAGCTTACCTTCACTTGCAGCACTTTTCCTTTTGGGTAAAAAATTTGACCACTTAAACCACTTTTCTAATCTCATGCAGCGATCTTTAGTGGTTTAGCAGTTAGCCACTCCAAAAACATGCCCTACTCATATATGCCAACCTTTTCATAGTAGGTGGAGATATATGCAAATTTTGCCTACTTTTGTGAAAGCTGAATTTTGTGATAGCTTAACCATGGTGGAATTTGATAATGGCTTTCCCGCCTTGCCATCACTAGTGCATGCCCACGGCGTTTAAGCCACTTTGGATGCCTTGGTGGAAATTCCATGTGGCATAGCCACTGTAAAAGTGCGCCTGGGAATAGAATTTGAATGGCTAAGCCAAGGTGAATGTGTGCCCTGGTTTCTGGACAGAATTGTGAATGTGTCATGCCATGATAAAACTGTGCCCTTTTTTCCTAAATGACCTTTTCCATTCTCTAAAACAGGGCAGAGATTTCAGAGTGTCGTGTGAATATTCAACAATCAGAATTGCTCAAGGAACAGGCCATCTTTTTACTTCTTTCTGTCTATGCAGTTGATGACCTCATTTTGCACTGTGTTTTGCTGACCACTGCCTGTTTCTGCCCCATGAAAGTCTGTTATTTTGCCTCTGCCCTTGCTGTTGCTTGTTGAATGAATGAGGGAAATAATGTCAAGATAAAATGATATAAATACATGACAAATTCTGCTAAAAAGACAAAACAAGTAGGCCAGATTTGAGGGTAAAATTCAGGTTGGCTCTAATCATGAATGTTTTGTTTTTCGCATGGAATGTGCACAGATGTAACAGAATTGTACTTAAAGATTTTTTACTTTGATTGTTGCCTATGTGATTCAAATGTTTTTAGGTTAAAAACAACAATGAACATTTTGAGCAAGCATAAAAATCCAAATGCCTAGAATATCAGATCAATATTCTAGTATGTTTAAAGTGGAAATGGAAAAATAATATGACTAACTAGTACAGAGCTAGAGAGCCAACTTTAAACAGAATTAGAGACCTAAGAAATAGAAGAAGAATATTAATATTCTGCATAAACTGGTTTCAGTGACTTAATTTTATGAAACATGTATCCTTAGGTTTGTTGAAGGACTTGCATTCATGAAAGTTGACTTACACTTGTGAAGAACAAATTAATCAAGAACTGACATTTATAAGGATTCATATCTTTTAAAATAATGATTTGCCTGAAATGATAAAAGAATGCCATCTTAAACATTTGAACTGAAACAAAACCAATGGCCAAAACTGGATGAAATTTTTTTGCGGGGGTATAATGAGGCAAGTCTTTTGCCTGGGCACAAGAAACACTTTTAAACCTCAACCTGAAAACCTGACATATCTTATATAACATCGTGGCAATTTTAAACTTTTTCAAAAGGATTTTTTTTAAATATCAACAATACAGAACCACAGATCCAGATCTAAACAGAAGTATCGCTCTAAATAAAAAAGGACAGTATAATTATTCCTTGTGAAGATTAATTTCAGTAACCACAAGTTAATATTCTATTTTTTGACCCCTAAAAGACAGAAAACCATGCACGGTGAGACAGGGATCACTGTAACTCATACTTCGTGCCTGGAGGAAGTTTCTCTGGATATGCATCCTTCAACGCAACAAGTTGAGCAAATAAATATGCTTCACCAAGAGAAAAAAGTGTATCAATAAGAGCATAATCAGGTTCATCAAAGGGCTCCCGTAATAAGGTGTTGCCATAGGTTGCAATTCGATCTTCCCTTGACATCTCATTTAGCCCATGGTATGCTATTTTCACATATTTGTGGCGGTCCATCTGTAAACAAGTAATTAGCATTCAGCAATTAGTATGCATAGAAAATGTCCAAACAAAACATAAGAAAATATAACGAAACCTTCAAAACTGCAAAAATTTAGAAACTACTATATAGATCAAGCAGCTAGCGGATAATTTCTTATTCCAAAAATAGTGATTCGCATGATGCCAATAACAGATAACACATGCAATTTATTTGCACATCCATATTTGTGAACAATGAAATGAGATAGAAACCTGATGGTATATAATGTTGTAACAGTATATGGGAAAAGTTAAAAGAGTCTCCCTGTGCATGCTAGACAAACATAAAGGCCTAGTAAGCATATTTGCTAGGCATGGAACTGAAATTTCCTTTACCTCTACCTTTTACCTAAATCTTTATATTAAGACACTTAATCCAAGAACATCCAATAAGTATTTGCAGTTCATTGTGAACTACTCATGCAATTGATAATGCATTATCATCACCTCACAGTTGATGTTCTAATCCCAATTAGTTAGTATAGGCTACCTTTGAGGGGATGCAACCTTGTATTCACATCACATCCCTTGTATATAATGATGTTCAATTACAAATTTATAGAGGAAAGGAATACTGTAGCATACAAACAAATAACTGAACAAGACAGAATAAGAACCAGCAGCACAAGGAATTTATCCTGGAAAACCTTAGTTCTGAGAAAAAGTTGCAGCAAGAATGAGCTATAATGGCCTCCTTGTCCACTATCTCCAATCCAATTAGGCTTCTTGGGAATATAACAAGCAAGAACAAATAATGTTCTGCCCCTAAATCAATAACAAGCTCACACACTTCCCTCTCTAATCTATTATAACTTATACACAGTCCCAATTGCTTGCTATAAGACTGCAAATAGCAGCTAGAGATCACTTAGATGCTTCCTCTATATCCTCTATGGTAATTCACGTTTACAATGTTTCTGTATGCTTTTACAAGCCCAAAGAGAAGATGAAAGGATGCCAGGAAGTCAAAAAGTGCAGAATTTAAAACACCACAACCAGTTCCAAATGCATGACGAAACCGCCACCTGGTACAAACTGGGTTTCATAATTGCCCCAAAGGTTGAAAAACCACAGCTTCTCTAAACCAGTGGTTTTGCAATTGCCTCCTATTAGGACCAGCAGTTTATTATAAACGCCAAAAACTACTCTATTTTCTACCTACAAAACATGCTCCCTTCATCAAAAGTGTTCTCCAAGTTGTGGTTCACTTTGTCATGGATCCATAGGGTGATTAGCTCTTTTCCTAATACATTTATAGATCATATGAGTACTTGCTCTTTTCATCTCCCTTCTCATATCATCTCATACTAATATTATATTAATCTATATATTTGTATATTATTATTTTCCATTGTTCTATCCTCTTTATTTGATTGCACATTTAGATAATAGTTTAGAGCCTAGAAGAAATTTTCACTTTAAGAACTAATTAAAGTAGACCCAAATTTAGTCATAACTGTTCTTCTGAATTCAACAGTAAATTGATCATTTTCGTACAATGCAGATCTAGTCATAAACTTAGTATCAAAGTTTGGTAAGTATTGTGGTGTCAAATTAAAAGATACAACATTCCATAAGGTTATCAACCTTGACAAATTTTACTAAGAAAAACAAAATTAGGCAAAAACCATTAAAAAAAATAACAAAAATGGGATATTTACATAAATACTTAGTCTAAGAACAAGTAAAACTACCAAGAACGAATAAAGGGTTGTAAATATTACAACACTAACACCCATGATGATCATGAATGTTATGCAAATGTAATGTTCCACCCCTCTGCTAGTTTGGTTTCACTGAGTTCTGGAGGTCTGATTTTTTTGGTTTTATGTTTGTTTTTCTTTTGTTTTTGAGTTTTTTGCAATGATGCCGAAAAAGAACCACAATTGCATGCATATATATATACTACATACCAAACATATACTAGATATACACAGCTGAATGAATAGTACTTGCTACAGTAGAAACCCTCATAAATCTTCACACACTTGCTGCAAAGATGATTTCTCCAGCTTAAATCTGATGGGAAAAGACTCTACTGGTAAGGGCGCCCCTTTTTGATAAAAATGCAGCCCACTAAGAGGGGTGTTTTAAGTCTTCTTGCTCAAACCCTCATGAAGAAGGGACGGCTGGGCTGTAGATGAAGATACTCAATCCAAAACACCAAAATCTGTTGCAGCCTCCTTTGCAATTAGAATGAAGTTTGAAGCTGCTCACAAACTCTGAAAATCTGCTCAAAAACCACATGCAATCAGCTCCTATCTCCAAAATGTAGCCAAATCTGAACAACAACTTTAAGGTGGTGTTTCACACCCTCAAGCAGCTCCACCATGAAGAACCAAGCCCCTCCAGGCTCACACAAAGTGCAGAAATCAGGAAACCCTTGTCTCCCTCTTCCTCCAAGCCAAGCTCAACATGCCAAATGAAAGAAAAATAAGTCTCCAAGATGGGCCGAACTTTTCCTCAAGAGAATATATCTTTTTCCATTGAAATCACTATTCATTAAAGTGAACACTATTTACTTTAAGTTATAACATTTTCACTTTATAAATGAATAGTGCCAAATAAATATAAAGTGACCCCCCATTTAAAAGACACATGGTCCCTAGGCCAAAAAGGGTGAAATAAAAGATAATAACATAATTTAATCAAATTCATCATGAACGCCTAAATTCACCCTGCCACTGAACTCCAGGGATCAACACTGCAATTTGATGACCAAGTAACCATCTCAAGGGACTCTCTATCCAGAACCATTAGCCTATGAGGGTCAACATGATAGGCTAATCCACTGATTACAGATGTCTAGCTAGAAGGGGACATTACAGCAAAGGAGACTTTCCTCGCTCAATTCATTCAACTTACTACCAAAGATAAGAAGACCATTGGCCTTAATGTTCCAACTTGCTCGAACAACAATGCCAAGCCAGCAATCATCAATGTTAAAGAATGACAGTGTCATTTCTACACCAAGCCTTGGGTCAAAGGACAAAGTTTCCATGTTACCGTTGACAACTTGACATAGAATTAT
Source organism: Sequoia sempervirens (assembly GCA_007258455.2). NCBI lineage: Eukaryota > Viridiplantae > Streptophyta > Pinopsida > Cupressales > Cupressaceae > Sequoia > Sequoia sempervirens. The sequence continues at coordinate 7,781 of VDFB02241142.1, forward strand.
TCACCCATTTATAATTTAGAATTAAAGACACATCCACCATATGAGCTTATTCCTGCTTCTGTGATTCAAGGTCCTTTAAAAGTGTATCCATTATATAAGGCCCTAGTTTAGTCTTTTGGTGTGAACTATGATTCACCAATATTTAGTTTTGATTTATGACCCTTGTTCTATATTAAATTTTTCTTATCTAAAATGAGAGGAATATTACAGACAAAATCATGAAATTAAAAAAAACAAAAGACATTATACAATATATCAAGGTTTTCCTCTCCCTTGTTACAAAACTAAAGATGAGAACTAGAAATGCCCTATCATTTGAGTTTCCCATGTCACTCTCAAACCAACTATGCACAATAGAGAACCACATGTACAAGACTTATGTGCAAGTAGGAAAAACAAGATTTGTCATACTTATCTTATTAATTTACTCTAACCACATGTGATTGACCAATTATACAACAATTTGTCCTTAAGATTAAAATGCATCCTACCTTTGTTTCATATAAAAAAATTGAATCTGAAACAAGAGAAATACTGCAAATGAAATAATAAATTTTCCAAAAAAACATTAGCAGTAATATGTTTAATATAATTCTTTCCCTTAATAGTTAATACAAATTCACGGAGAGAGAAAGAGATTGCCAATTGTAAGTGTGAAGAAAGATGAACCTGAGAAAAAATATAAATCTAAATGGGTGCCTTCAGCTTATCTTTTCATTCTAAAAAAAGATAAGGCCAACCAATTTGATAGAGTGAAATTTAAAGATTCAAAATAAAATTAAATATGGCCACAAGATTTTATAAGGCCTCCCTCAGCTTGTTTTGTCATCTTAAAGAATGGAATCACAACAATTCAAAGTCAGGTATGTATGGACTCAATTTTGGGAATAAGCAAGAAATCCATTATGTGATGATTTATCAAGATCCAACTATATAGTTTTGAGTGAATCTTCATTGACCCATATTTCATGAGTAGTGATTTACAAGAAGTAGAACCAATCTCTCACGACCATGCATGATCCACTTAGTACCCATTGCATATAGGTGATGCTCAAGGGTGAAGCACTAGTACTACCCACTAGGGATGTAATGTCCCTTTTCAATATTTTTAAGAATGCTATAGATTTTTTGACATTCCTATCTACGCAATACTTGAATAAATATGGAATTTTGAACAACATCAACTAAACACCAATGTTCCACAGTGACACGTCCCCATCCAAATTCCTCACATTTCTAGGATGAAGACGTTTTTGGGGTACGATGACTTGAAGGGGACATCCCCCCATTACCCCACCACCAACACTACCATTCCTAAGACATCTCTGAAACGTCTCCCTTTGAGAGGGGGGATTTTCGAGATGCCAAGGAAGCTAGGATGTCCCCAAGACATATGTGGGACTCCCAAGGGTCTCCCAACTGTCTCAGGGATTCCCAAGAATCTTCCATGGCCAATTGGCCAAAAATCTCTTTTTTTAACAATAAAAAAAAATATTGTAACTCCATGCACAAGGCCCAACCCTAATGGCCAATGAGCCCCACTCAAACCCCAAAAACTCTATAAAGTTTCCTCCTAACCTCATTTCAACTCACAAAAGCAAATTAACAAGAAGTTGATAGCTATGAGTGCAAGAGTGAGAGCTGCAAGTGCAACGTGAAAGGGTGAGAGTGAAGAGCAAGAGGGTTGAGGAGAAGAAAGAAGAGCAAAAAGAGGAGTGACACGAAGTTACCAACTCAAGGGATTGAAACTAACATTTTTCAAGCAAGAGGTAGGCTTCTATAACTCGATTTTTTTTTCTAATTAGTTTCACAATTTATGTTGATAGAATCCATAGACATGGTTGTATATTGTCATTTATGTTGATAGAATCCATAGACATAGTTGTATATTGTCATCAACATTGATAAAATGCATATACCAAGTTGCAAATTTCAATTTTAAATTTTATATTCAATAGTTATTAGTTTAGTTTTGAATTTTGCAAATGATTCAATGAATCATTCAATAATATTAATGAATCATATGATCAAATTATGATTTTTTTAATTATATAACAGCAAGTTGTCATATTTTCATTTTTTAAGTTTCAGTTTTTTAGATGTTCAAATTTTTTATTTTGTCAAATTCAGATTATAACTTTTGTGTATCCTCCTTGTTTGACAAAGATTAAAAATAAAGATTTTTATTTGTGTATCCTCTACTTGTGTGCTTCATGCAACATGGAGCAAGAAAAACAAAAAGAAAATTTGTGTCTTAATCCCTTGCATTATGCATAGCATGAATTTTAATTTTAAAACTATAAACTGTAATGTCCCCAATTTTTATTAAGTCAATGTCCCCAATTTTTATTAAGTCAATATCGTAATTAAATAATTAATTTTAAGTTTTCGAAAAAGATTAAATTAAAAGACAACTTAAATTAATTATTTTTAATGGTATGCAAAAGTGACTTATGTTAGAATTTAGTACATGAGATAAAATAGTTAAATAAATAAATTAACATGTTATTGTTAATTTATTAAATAAATGGTTTTGGTAGTTATATTCCCGTTATTAGTTTCATATGGGAAAAATGGCCTTATAATGCCAATAATGTGTAATTGTTTGTAGTGAAATGTGATTGACAAAATTTTGATTCGAGAGCGATCTCGATTTTTCCTCTCATTTCAATATGGTATCAGAGCAGGTTTCTTCTTGGACCTCTCTCTAATTGCCCTCCATTCATTTGTTTCTTCCTCAATGGTGTTTGCAATGGTACTGCAGTGAAGACCACGTGCAACTGCTATTGCTTTCTACCATTCTTACATTTGTCAATAGGTGAGCAATGTAGACCATGTGCAAAATCCTTTTGACTCCATCATTTATCTGCATTTCTTCTCTTTCTCTCCATTGTGTTCATTCTTGCCATTGTTTGACATTCCATTATGTTCAATGTTGCCATCCCAAAAATTAAATTTAAAAATTCCCAAATCTACTGCATATGTTCAAACTTGGAGTTCAAATTGTTGCTTCTCCATGTTCATTTTGGAAGCGTTGAACTTCATCAAACCCAATATCTTTATTTGAGTTTATTCCAGACACACACATATCTCCCATGGGCATCAGGTATTGACATTGTCTATCTCTCTGAGCGCATGACTACCATTGTTGCATCAATAACAGTCTTTGAAGAGTCACAGAGGTCCGTAAATATTTGATTCAAGATTGGTATGAAGCGATGCCTATAAATGCCGCTCATGTCTATTATTGTTGGATTCTACAGAGAATAGGAACAAAGACAAAATTGGTAGTTGCCTTTCGTTATCGGGAGGGGACGTGGAAAGCACAGAGGACAGCGCAGAGGGAAATAGTGGGTATGCCGGAGAAGGAAGACGAATAAAGGAAGATATCAAAGTGTTGCTGTTCAAGGCATGGTTTGTCAAGGCGTGCAGAAAAGAGGCAATTTACTAGTGAAGAAATCTCATCTCACAATCAAGTAAAGGCATCAGTGCAACAAAAGATCCTCCAAAGCATTCTAGATGAGTATCCAGATCTGGATAATCCCCTCTTATAGTTGCAAAATGTCAGAATCATCTGAATTTGGTTTTCGTGAATAATGTGCCTCTCTTTTTCAATGTGCGGGATGGTCCTTACATGCCAACCCTTCGCTTATTACACTAGTATCCGAACATAATGAAGAAGTCGTAGGTAGATAGAGATGCGATCAAATTTGCGCTCTTTGGAGCAAATGTCATGTGTCTTGGTCTTACATCCCCTAGTGGTGCTTTGGATGAAGAAGTTCCTGCAGATTCACCTGTCGCAATAATGGCTGAAGGAAAGGAGACTGCTCTTGTCATACTAATTTCTAGTTTTCCTCTATGTCAGTACTAAAATAAAATAGTAAAATAAAATAGTTAATTTATTAAATAAATGGTTTTGGTAGTTATATTCCCGTTATTAGTTTCATACGGGAAAAATGGCCTTATAATGCCAATACTTTGTTATTGTTTGTAGTGTAATGTGATTGACAGAATTTAGATTCGAGAGCAATCTCGATTTTTCCTCTCTCATTTCAATAACTTAAGTTCTAGAACAGTTAAGTAAATTAATTTACTTTTGGGTGAATTCTTAAAAAGAATAAAATTGAAAAGGCAAATGGGAGAATTCAAGATGGTGGTGAGGAGTTACAAAGAGAGAAAGAATAAAAATTTTCAAGAGACTTTTGGCAGGCATGCCGGTTTTGGTTTTGGAGTTCAAGTTATTGCTGGTTGAACAGAGTTCACCACAATGTTTTAGAGGACAGAAACCCTCTGAAAGAAGATCAACTCCAGTGGTGAGATTATCCACCCTGGTTGGTTGCAAGTGGAGCTATTTTGGTTTCACACATGAGTTTAACGTTGCTAGTTCAGAAATTTGTGAAGTCTTCTATGAAGACAAATTTCTAAGGTTATATGAGATTCATTGTCAAAAAGGGAATATGTTGGTATACATTCGCTACAATCCTAATGATGCGGGAATTTGAAGTCAAATTATATTATTCTTATGGTCAGCTTAATGTCATTGTAATGGCACCATTTTGTTTCTATTGGGTCAGTGCAATTCATTGGGTGAGAATCGTGAGCTTTCATGAGCTTTCCAAGTCTATAGTGGTCGTCACCCTTCATCCTACTTTACCACCGCTTAAACACTAGCTTTATACTTCAAAGAGTTGTAATGACAAGGTTGAGCCACTGCACTCTAGTGATTGCTGAGGAGAATTGGTGTGGAGTATAGGACAAGTTGACCAATCAAAGGAACTTATGTGGGTTCGATTTAATTCCTATAGCCACCATAACCTTTATTAATTGCATCGACTCATAAGGAGCCACCATCATATTAATATTCATATAATTTCTATGTTACACCGGCGTCGGGGACGGGGGGACGTCGGGACGGGGGGACAGGTTTCCAAGACGACGGGACAAAGGGGCCTCAATTTCGGGACGGCGGGGGGACAACGGCAGGGGGCAAGAGGGCGGGGGGGGTGTATATACTATATACTATACATGTGGTACTTAAAATGCTAGTTATGAAAAGATGTATAAGACTATTAAGAAGTAAAATAGCAAAATTGAAATAGTAAATTAGTAAATAGTAAATACTTGAACATTGAACATTGAACATTGAAGTTTTCAATATGGAATTACTAATTAGAATAGTAATACTCAATACTACAATGTAACAATTGTTGAATCGGCAAATGGAAGATTTCTATCATATGATATCAAAAATATCTGATCATAAAGATGATTACAATGAGTAGCATGATATCAAAACAAGTACAAAATCAAAATGTCAAAGTGACAAAATGTAGTGAAGGAGGTAGAGGTCTCTAATCATCCCTCGAGAGGTCGGAAAACTCATCACTGGAACCATTGGACTCCCTAAGGTCAAGATCCGCCAAAGGAACACCAACCAACCCTATATCTGAAGCGTCCTCATCCTCATCAATCTGTGATGGCTCCTTTGGCTCTACACCCCATTGTGTTGCTAGGCTCTCCTTGTATAGACGTGTCCTGCGGTCAGTGATACGCAAGGCACTATGTACAGCCACTAGCTTCTCTGCTCTCCTAGAGGTAAGTTTGTTCCTCTTAAGAGAGTGGATGAAGCTATAAGTAGACCAGTCCCTCTCAGAAGCTGAAGAACTAGAAACCTGGGACAGCAAACGAATGGCTAGTGTGGTAGTCGTTGATTTGGGTCCATGACAAGTCCACCACAAATTGGATCCTCACGGCATAGTTCGCATGTGCGCGCTGCGCGTATATAACCCACAAGGTAGCAAATTTGCGTCCACTTCGGTGCAAATGTTGCTAGCAACCGGCATCATACATCCCTATCAATGCGCAGAAGAACCCTTCCCTTCCTCATCATCGAATGGGTGTAACTCTACCAAAGCCTAGGCATGTACCGCCAGTTCAATGCACTTAAGCAGCCATGTGCAAGGGGTATTTAGACTGTCCCATCTCACGGTTGAATAATAGAATTTTGAATGTAGACATTGTGTGGGAAATGCTAAAGTGGGGTCCTTCTCTCGCACAATTGCCCTCATCTAACCAAGCATAGAATCAATGCACTCATACACCTCCCCAAGGTTAGGTGCATCCCCATCCCCATATCTGATGACCTGCACAACTGGTGTAATGATGGCGACAATATATTTTGCATCATGCCAAAATGCATCACTCTTCACTATCTCCTTCACCCTCTTCCCACCTTGCTGCGTCACATTTGCATCCCTTGGGTTCGCGCGGTAATCGCAACAGCGGGTTGCCGATTGGCTCTTGCAACTCGAGCATTCTCTCCAAGAGAATGAAATAGGATGCATATCTAGTCTCGACAGGTTTCAAGAATTCCTTAGAGAAGCTCCTGAAGAGTGCATGTGACATCTGGTGGTTGCAGATAAACATTTGCACATCTCTAACATTGCCCAACCGCTCCTCTAATCCCGCTCAATTTTCCCCATGTCCTTGGTGCATTGTTCATGGCATGCACACTGCAACATGGAGTCCACCAAATGTTTGTATGTTGCCTATAATAAAGCCTCCCACAATGCACATGATGCTGCATCACATCACTGCCGGACCATTTTGGCTATTTAATCTCCTCAATAGCTAGCCGAAGGATCTCAAACTGAAAATCAACATATTTTCGATGCTCTGAACAATCATCCGCCCTGAGAAAGAATGGGCCCTCTGAGCATGTAACTATGGCATTGATGAGTGGACGATGCCTAATGTCCATCCACCCATCCATAACTATGCTGCATCCAGACTCCTCCCAACATGCCCTCATCGTCTCCATCAATGAATTGATCTTGGCATAGTTGTTATCCAAGATCGTGGTCCTCAATTTGTGCTCACCTGGTGGCACACATGATGGTCCTACCTTCCCCACCATCGAAATCATCTCCTTATAATGAGGAGATCGAGCTACATGGAATGGGATTCCATTGGCAAAAAAGAACCTACCAATGGAATCATCTATCTGATCCCTCAGGTGCACATTAAATAAATCAGCTATGGGGTTAGGCTAACTTTGCATCTTGCGTTTCCCCTTGCCCTGTTGTGATTCAGCCATAGTGCTATAAGTGGATGACGGTCCTAAGGCTGACCCTGACAATGTTCCTGCTCTCTAATGCAATGTAGGAGTAGAAATATGTGGCTGCCTCTGCATTTGCTGCTCCTGAATCTGCTGAATAGTCTGAATATGTTGCCTACCAGACAAGGTAGTAGGCATTGGAATTGCCACGTCATCTGGAACACCCCAAAGCTTGTTGAACTCAATTCTGTATTTCAGATTTTTAGGTTTCTTCAAAAAATCACATGCTCCCACACCTTTTCCTGGCCAAAAGAGGAAGTGTGCATTAACTCTGGTGATGCTCCCAAACCAATCATCACCACAAATGTTGCATTTCCATTTCCTCGTACCACCAATTGATGACGTTGGGGTTGTTATTCTTGTTGCAAACTGTTTGAGAGGAGATTTGGGATCATAAGGACCCCTAGCCCACTTTGCCAAAAGCTGGGAAGGGCAATCAGTAGAAACTGGTGCACTAGCTATGGAACTAGTTTGCCCTTCCGGATTTGACCCATGCTCACCCCCCTCATTGGGCTCATCCTCATGCTCAGGTTCATATTTTGATTGGCTTGCACTATGAGAATCAATTTCCATCTCATCCTCACTCATTTCATGACTATGGGAGCTCATTTTGACACTGCATTTCACAAAATGAAAAAAAATTCAATAAACACATAGTTTCAGCCTATGCCCTACTTTAAAATTAAAAAAATAAAACTCTATATTTTAAATTTTTTAACAAATTTTAAATTGCAAAACAAAATCTAAGATTCTAAATTAATTTAGAAAATGGAACAACAAGAAATGAAATAAGAAAAATTAAAAAATGAATCAACAAGAAATGAAAAAACATTGAAAATCATAAAATAAAATAAAAAATCAGTTAAAAACCCTACCTTTTGCTTGAAAAATCTCTTCAACAAGGTGAAGAATCTTCCTCCTCTTCTTCTTCTTGCTCCTTGACACTCCTCTTTCACTTGCAATCACTCCTTTCACTCCTCCAATCACTCTTTCCTCAGCCTTCACTCTTCTTCTTCTTGCTGTAGAAAACAAGTAGAAATGCAAATGTGAATAAAAATGAAGATTGGAGGGCCTTTTGAAGGCATGTAAGAGTGTAGATGGGCCCCACATGCCCTTAGGGTTTGAATAGAAACAATAAAATATTAAAAAAGTCTTAAAAAAAATTTAAATGACCTTTTTGACTGTTCGCTGCGGGAGACGCTTGGCCGTCCCCGAGACACTCGAGGGATGCCCAGGCTTCTCCCTCAGCGTCTCGGAGACGCCTGGACGTTTCCGCGTCTCTGGCGGCGAGGCAAAAACTGGTGGCACCGCTGGAGACGTGGGAACGCTGTCCCCACGTCTCCAGGACGTCCCCGTTTCGGAAACGCTAGGGCTTAGGGGGGGGGCACGTCCCCGGGGTTCACTGTTAATAATTTTGGTGTGACAAACCTTGGCTGTTGCAGGTATTTGGCAAAGTAACTCGTGGGTGTTAAATGACAAGGCAGGCTACCGTGCCACCCAAAGATTCGGTAGCAAATGAAGAAGGAATTTCCCTCGACTCATTATCTCCAGTTTCCTTTGGGAATTGAAGTCCTTGTGGCAGAGTTTGGAAGTCCACGTCTTTGATGGGAGCCATCACTTAAAGGAACTACAGCGCCATACAAGAAAATGGACTCCTTGCATTGCAATAGACATATATTTGACAATAAGAATGTAAATCTTATTCAAGAGAGTTGCTGATTCAATTGGTACATGGGAACCGTTATATATTCTGAAGACTGGCGAACTGGTGAGGATTCAAATTCTGAGGGGTTGAGTATGTGTGGAAGGTTTATACCAAGTGAAGGAAGCATTGTGAAGTTACCATAATTTCTTTTGAAGATAGGTGTGTGATGTAGAGTCCAGTGAATGGTCTAAGGGAGGTGCAATGTATTTTAACTATTAATCTCACCCACAAAAGTTGTCGTATCTGTATTTGGAATGGCAATATATAAATTTATTAAATGAATCGCAATCTATAGTAATTGGGTCGAAGTTAGTGGAGGAGCCGCCTATTTAAAATAAAGTGAAGCCGTACTTTTCTGTACAGTCAAGTGTAAATGACTTGGGTTAATGCCAAAAAAATAGAAGTCAATGAATATGAGCCGCTGAAGGAAAGTACATGTTTAATATGCTGCTGCCTTAT
>VDFB02241143.1:0-26647 GCA_007258455.2 Sequoia sempervirens
GGGTTCTAAAACTCGTGACCTTCTCATATGTTGGTTTTCCTCTTATCATTTTAGGTCGTAGGTTTTATTTTTGATCTGGGTATCTTATCTGTGTATTTCCTTCATTTTGAAAATGAAACTAAAAAGCTCAAAACTGTGCTCCATTTTGATGAGTATTTGCATTCGAAATCTGAAGCTATGATAATAATGAAAAACTTAGATAGCTTTGAGACTCTATGTAATTTCTATTATTCTTGAAAGTGTAACATCTTTCCATTTCTTGGGCTAGAACCATAGTAGTTTATTACAACATTTTTGCATTTATGAAACAAACCCCAATGTGGGTAAATTGTAATAATGAAAAATCTATATTTTCTTCATTGAAACTCCATTTGGGTATTTGTAAAATGCTCCCTCCATGACTGTATTTGTTCACTCTCATTTAGCGCATATATATAACTTGCTATACTCTCTCAGCTTGATAAAAACCCTCTGTGAGTAGATGCTGCTTGAATCTTTTCCTTTTTTGAAGTATTGTTGCTATGCGCATTTCTGTATGCAAAACTTGGCTTCTCTATAGAATCATATGTCTTCCATGATGGCACTGTGGATTGATTTGTTATTCTCTACAAATATTATTTGTCTGCTTTTCTTTGATGCACTCCACATGCCTTTTTGATTGATGCAAACTTACATTCACTGGTATCTTTTTAAAAAAATAAATTTTGAAGCACAAAATTTTGTTTCAAATGTGATCATGAGAGTACCCTTTCCCTGTAGATTTGTTTCTGAATGTTTCTTTAAAATCATAGTGATTGCTTCCTCACATATCATCTGGGACAGTCTTTAGAAATGATTGCATTTCTATCTTGTGACATTTCTAGTGCTTAATTGAATTTTATATTCCTTTAAAACATGAAGGCAATGAAAGAACTGCTTGTAATCTATTGCCTTAGGAATGTTTTGTTGTAAATGGAACTTATACAACAGTATTACTGTATTGGAACTCAAGAATAGTTTATTCTTGTTGTGCTTTGAGACTGTTACATATTGATATGGATCATTCTTGCTGTCCCCAATGTATTTGAACATTCAAAGTATGTCTATCCTCTTTCCCTAACCTTCTTGAGTTTCACTCATATTGACATTGTAGACACTTATTGAGATCACAAGAATGTCACTCCTTTTGAAACTTATATTTACTGTTATGCTGTCCTCTTCTGCATGACTGTCAATGATCCTTGTATTTATGCTTCTCAATGCTAAATTGTTGCTCCATTATGAACATGATACCTCCTTGCAAGGAATACCTAATGACTGCTTCCTTTCAAAACACAAACCTTGAATGAATCTTGTGTTGTGAATGTATTCATAATATTTCTTAATAGCATAATAGAAAGGAATGACAACAAATTGATGATGTAGGACCATGATGTACAAGATGGATTTTTATTTTGCTTTGCAATATTAAGAGCCATTGTTCATTTATGTTTCTCTTCGTTGCACTTTCATTTGATTGCCATAAATGATCAATGCTTGAGGTTGATATAGATACTTTATGAGTTGTTCTTTCAAATGACGAGCAATAAGATGCTTTACTCGATCTGTTTTCATTGTGTTGAATTAAAGTTTGCTTTTATGGATTTCTCTTATTACAACAGTTCTTTCTTGATAACTCTCATGTATGAATGTTAAATGAGAGGATTTTTTCCTGATATGCCGGGCTCAACCCTTGTGGGAGCTTGTTTTGCTCCACATATATGATAAAAATGATAAAAAAAATAATGAACCTGTTCCTACACATTTAAACAAACATGTTAGCAAAATAAATGAAGCTGAAAGCTTCCATTGAATTCTATTTTCTTTTGAACAGTGAAATCATCTGATGGATGCCTGATCGAATGTAATATTTCTGTTGGTAATGTAGGCATATGATAGGATATGATTTGTCATTTCTTAGAGACCATCTCTAATTCCACATTTCGTCGTTCTTGTAGATGATTTTGAAGCCTAGATTTGGATCAATTCGAAAGCAGAATACCACTGAAGATTTCAAATGTAACAATGATTCGTCATTCTAGGAAATGAAAAATCACCTTCTATCTTATGTTTACATTATCTCTAGTTGTATGATATACATTTTTTTTTTGTACTCATCATTTGATTATAAATATCAAATCGGCTACTCCCGTGGCTTGTGCGAGACTTTAGTTTTTCCAATATGAATAAAAAAATCATTCTTTTATGAAAATTTATAAGTTCTTCTATTATAAACATTTGCATAATATCACTTAAAATTCATAAGTAATCAAAGTTGTGGAACATAATGAATACTTAAGGATAAATTTTTTTGTACCTTCTTTCATGAATGTAATTCATCTCTACTTGTTTTGAGTTGTAACTAAAAATAGGTAACAATATATTCATTTAAAAACTAGCTGAAAGAATCAAGATAAACTACATGGTATTAGCCAATTTCTCACTATTTGAATTTTTGAAATTCTAAAAAAAAGTTAACTTTTTAGGGAGGTCACAATAGACACTATGTTGGTTTTTTTGAGAAAAATAGGACCACTTTTGACTGCCCTTTTTGAAACCCTTAATCTTCATTATTTTAAAAAAAAATTAGTAGCTTAGAAAGTAGATTCAGAGCACTACAATTCTTGTTCTTGTTGCATCTTCAAATTTTGAGCGTAACTATCTTCATTTTCTCATGAACATCAAACTTTGCTGATTTTAGAAAACAAGTGGCATCTTAAGAGCCATTTTTGTGTCACCCACAAGCTCTCATGTATTATAAACTATCATTTTATTCTACCTTAAAGGAACTTTCTCCTAGTTGGTGTTGGAAATTACTTTAAGGTAGGGGCATACATTCCATTATGTGCTTCACTTTGTTCACACACGTTGAACTTTGTGATGCATTTTTGGAATATTGATAATATTTTATAGTACAAGTTATCAGAGTTATTGGGATTATAATTCTTGGTATGGTTGACATGAGAAATCACCTAGTGAATATCAGACTTCACTAGCCCTTGCGTGTTTTCATTTGCTACCATTATGTAAACTCACCTAGTGAATATTAGACTTCACTAGCTTGTGATGCTTTTGTTTATGGGTCACCTAACAAATACCAAACTTTGTTAGCCTATGATTCATGAGTACCTTGGGTATGGATCCTAGTAAGAGTTTTGTAGATCTTGCTAGTTCATGATTTTCATACCCCCTTTGCATGTTTGTATCATATTTGCATTATGTTTGCATCATATTTGCATTGTATTTGGCATCATATAATATTTTTATTATGTTAGTTGTCCTGTCTTCATTGTGTATGCTTTGTGCTTGTCATGTTGCGTTGCACTAAACATTTGTGTGTTCTCTTGTCTTTATATTGTTGTGCCATATGGTCTTGAGCTTGGGGGCTAGTGCATCCCCTAGAATTGATGTTGTCGTATCTCTTCAATGTTTGGATAAAATAACCCTTCTTGGATTATCCTTAATTTAGTGTAATGATGAGTGTAAGTTCATACTCTCACTAAAGTGGGGTTAATTGTAGCATCATAAATTGTTAATCTTGATAATTTCACACTAACTTTAGCCCCCCCTACGTGTTTGGACCCAGTTGTACTTGTAATTTTCCCATTTTATGATCATATTTGGAAAATCAGAGTTAAATTGGGAACTTATCAATTAATGTTTATTTAATGACACTATAAGCCCCAAAATAGGAATGGACTAGGGTTCTGGCACTCTTGTCTAGCCTATTTTGGCCCAATTTAAATATTTCATTGTTGACATTTTAACATTTAGAAACTTGAATTTACTTGTCGGTTGTTGATAATTGATCTTATAGGAAATTAAAGAAATGCATAAAAATAAAAGTATTTTTCACCATTTGAAATCCTATAATTTTGGAACTGATAATGAGCATTCTAAAAATTAGTCAAGAGTAGAATTAACAAGATTATTGTAGCATTATTTCAGTCAAGCATCATGTTAGCAACCCTCAAGTTTCTATTGAGTTTATTCATGTTTCATGTCCATTCATTTTGTGAGCAATAACACTTGCAAGAATTCAAATCAAGCATCCAATTCTCTTTGAAAGTGACGAGTAAAATGACTTTAGTCCGTCAAGGAATGCAAATATGAATGGTAACTTGCAACATTTGTCAATTTATCATTCTTTTGTCCATTTTCCTCTACCCAACCTAGGGTAAGCACTCTCTTTTACATCATCATAACCATTGTGGAGGTGGAAATACCAAAACAAGGTTTGAATTGGGAAAGCCCCTATAAGACACAACCCTTTCTCTCCTCTCTTGTGTGTAGGTTACAAATCTGAAGCAAATTTGGAAGAGGATTGAAGACCTAATCGCTTAATCAAGTATTCAAGCCTTATATGTCAACAAATTGGGGAAAGTGGAATTAATCAATGATAGAAAAAGTTCCAACACTGAGTATATAGGGAGGAAGAGTCTATAAATAGGGACCAACTAATACCTGAATTTTATTTTTGAAGTTTTGTATTCTCGGGTCTAGGGTGCCAATGCCCCAATCTGGCTAATTCAAGCTCATATTTCTATGCTAGGTTTCTATGTGTCTGCACTCTGCTATTCTGTACTTCATTATTGTGTTTATGTTTTGTGCTTTCTTGGAATCATAAAAATTCATTGTAGTTGCATAATTAACCTAGAGATATACATTTGCATCTTCAAATTCAGTGAATTAGCAATCAAAAAATCAATCCCCCAAAGAAAGAACCAAAAACCTGATCCACCATTTTGGTCATTCCACAGTAGTTAGTATCCAAGTGGGTATTTGTGATAATTTTTTGTTCCTTCCATTGTGATTTAGGAGGTGTGATTTAGACCCTAGATTCATTTTTCTTACATCACACATACCAAAGAGTAGGGAGTGTATTACCATTTTGTTTTTTAAAAAATGTTGTTGATCAAAGAATAACAATTATTTCTATCTATTCAAGGGTAAAAATAAAATAAAAATATATATTATTATTTGTGAACCAGGTGCTTGCATGGCTGCCAAAGCCCATGCATGCATGAATAAATAGTTATTTCTAAACTAGTTGCAAATTAGTTTCTAAGATCGATTCTTGTGGTGTATCACTAGCCAATCCAAACTTGTTAATTTTTTATGGCCATGGAAGCCATGTTGTTGTAACAATAATCCAAGAGTTAAGGTCATCAAGGATTGAATTGCTAACCAAGTTTCTTGATATTAAAATTAAGAGAGCAGAGTTGGTAGTAATTGGTAGCAAGGAATTTAAAAATCATTGCAAACATCATAGCAAGTTTCAAGAGGACATGTATATGTCTATCTAATCCTAATGGACTCAAGTGGAGGACATGTATCCTAGTGACACATTTAAATTTTGTGTACATGATGATCTTTGCTATACAAAGAATTCTAAGTTTCTAGGAGTTAACGTTTTAGAAGTAGAAGTGGTAAAAATATTACTTATATTAGGGGAATTACATGCAAAAACACTTCAATAAATGGTAGAGGATAAAATGATACACCTAAAAGTAAATATTTGGAGGGTGAAGTTTGTGTTAAAGTGGAAGAGAATCAAAATGATTAGCAAGAAGATGGACTTACTCTTCAATCTCAACAAGTCCAACCATCGTGGTTATTGGAGGGAACTATAAATTTGAGAATTACCTTACATTCCTAGCAAGAAAAAGACACACTTCCCTTCCCATCTCCCCCACCCATAGTAAATGAGTATGAAATGGTACATTAGTATGTTGATTATAGAGGTTGGGATGATGGAGATAATGCTATGTAATTGGGAGAAATTCAAGATAACGGACCAAAGATTAGTGAAAGTTAACATACCACTAATGTAGAATTGAATTGGTCATTGGGTTACCTTGGAATCAAATTATACATCAAAAAATTCCTTAAATTTCCTAGTCACATTGTCAAGGAAAGATTGAGGAATGCAAAGGACAATGCAATTTATTTGAGTAAAAAATATTAAGTCATAATAGTAGATGATTACATTAAACTTTTGATGTATAAGAAGGAAAGGAAGAAATACTTTGAAGAGATGAAAGTGAGAAATAGAAAAAAATAGAGGATATAAAAGCATCATGAATTGTTGCAAGATAATTGGAGACAACAAAGTTCAATATAGACCTTCAATGATGGTGCAGGAGCACCTAAAGATATTGCTAAGTCTCCATCAAGCATTTTTGAGAAATTTGAATCTTCAAATGAAAAGAATGTAAAAGGGGTATGATGTGCTCATATTTGATGTATTTAGGTCTCAAATAGGTCTTTAAGTGGTCAAGGATGTAAAAAATGCAAAAGTTGTCTATTAGTTGTAAAAGATGTAAAAAGTGCAAAGTTGCAAAAATCAGAAGATGAAGAGTCACCTTGATTTAGAAGGTTGTTAGTTGGTTGGAAATGAAAAGGTAGTTTCCTTAACTATTGTAAAAGCTATATAAAGCATTGTAAAGGGCGAGGAAGAGCAGATTTTTGTATTCTTGAAACATCATACTAAATAAAGTTTCTTGTTTCATGAATTCACAGTGCTTTTATTCTCTTGCCAGTAATCTATAAGCTATATAATTTTTTTATTCTCTTAGGTAGAGAGTTAACAATTACTTAAAGGTGTTTTGATAGGCTTCCATTAGATTTAGTACAAATAAGATCAAGTTTTTGTGATTTGTTTGGAAAAAACTTGTCAAGGGTTTGAGGGTCTTGTAAAGATTTATATCCTCCATCCCACCGCTATAGGGTTAGTAGAATGGTGGGATGGACAATTTTGAATGTAGTTAGGGGTGATGCCACAATACTGGTTTACAAGTTTTGGCCAAATTGGACACTAAAATAATTTTTTCTAACTAAATCTTCATTTTCGGGCACCTATAGTTGCTAAACCATGATGAATTTGAAGATGACGCAAACTAGTGATTTGTGACATTTTGTCTGTAGATTCTAAATATATTTTTTCCAAATTTTTTGGAATTAGATTGTACTTCCTTTTCCATCTCCTTCAAAAACTAGTTTTTTTCAATAAACAACATTTCTAAGGAGTGACACTCATCGTATAACGCATAACATTTTTTCATGAAGGATAAAATTCTATTTTTTTTTGAATTTAGATTTGTAACTATGATATCTAGTGCTTCCAATTGGTTTCATAGTGTTTTATTGAATATTTTTCCTCAATCAAGTTTTGAAGTCAAACAAATTATAATTTAGACATAGGCAGACTTATAACGCGTAACATTTTTTGTGTGTATCGAAATTCAATATTTTTTTTTGGTTGGATCAAGGACTTCAATATTTGGTGCACGCTATTTTTCAATTTTTTTTGATAATCTACTATTTTTCCACATGTGCAGAACAAAGAGCCTGATTTTCAGTGAAAAACCTACATTCACAAGAAATAAAAATAAAATAATCAAATTAAATTTAATTAAAATTATACTTTTTTGGAAGCTTATAATAAGGGCTACATACTCACAATTTTTTTTTTAAAATGAATTCATTGGATCCCCCAAAAGGTAAATCAAAAGTGGTTTTTATCAGCATTTTGATAGGTGTAAAGGAGACTCCATTATAGGTATGGTTTAAAGCTAGTGGGGTTCTATCCAAGGGGGCTTGGTCTAAGGTGGTTTGATCAAACCCTCTTCAATTGGAATCCTTTAAATGGAACTTTTCAAGGCTTAAATCATTATATTTTCTAAAAATATGCAATTTCAGCAAAAAAATAGGATCTCCCAAAAAGTGTAAACCACTATTGTGGCAACACCCTTAGAATGCTTTAAATGTTGTGTGTGTTGACAGGAATAGGGAAGGAAAGAATATGAGGTTGTGGTCGCTGCCCTTACAAGAAAATACAAAATTTTCCATGAAAGAGGATGGTTTCAAGTTGGTAAACGTTGAAGTAGCATGCATGAAGGTTGGAAGATGATTCCTAGAGAATATGCAGACATAATTAAACATGTTTGGAGTAGTGGCAAGTGGATTTGAGGTTTGCATTGTTCTTTTTCAATAAACCCTCACACTTTTGATCATTTTTAAGCCTACAATTAAGGGTTTTGTGGTTCAGTGCTTTATTGAGCCTTTCAGCCCCTAAAAGTTGATGAATCTTGAGTTTTGAGATTTGTTGAAAAACTGTTTAAAGTCATTTGGTGTATTGGTGGTGATTTGAGACTACTTCCTTTGATAAATTGGCAGGTAATTGAGGCTCTTTACCAGTAGATGGTCTATTGATTCTCTTATATTTTCCAAAATAAGTGTAGTTGCTCTTGAAGTATGTTAATATGGATTGAAATGGGTTCCTAGAGGAATGTTTAGTTTATTGAGTTTCAATATGGGTTGTTTCATATACCCATTTTTGTAATGTTGCTGTACTACTAGGGTTTTGGGTCTATGATTGCAAGTGAGTGCAATTCTGTGAAATCAGAAATACAAGTGATTGTTTTGTGTTGAAACTGCTTAAACAATGATGTTAAAGTTGTATCAATGTTTGGAGAAAAGTTTAGTAAGCAAACTTGATGAATTTTTGTGTCTGAGCAATATGAACCCTATGGGAAAAATGGTGTCTGACTGCAAGAAGGTGTAATTATGTGAATAAAGGTGTACCTATGGTTTGGGAGAGGTTTAGATACAATACTTGTTGTTTTGGTGTTTGAACTATGTGGAATTATGGTGCAAAATTGGTGACTTGAGTATGTAGGTTGGTCAAGTTGAATGTTCAGATATTTCCTTTAGAGTATTTGTTTTGTTTTTGTCATTTTGGTGATGATAAAAGTGACTTAAAGATCTGACCAGAGATTGAAGCAAGATTGGGTGAAGGTTGTCTTTTTGCCTTAATTGAAACAAGTTGAAATGGAGGGTAAGTTGGTGAATAGTGAACGGTGTGGTTGGTTTAGAATTTCTAATGGCGTTTTTGATTTGGTTCAATCAATTTGATGTTGGTTAAGATATATTTGAGTCTGATAAAGGTTTGGAAAAATGATTGGGTGATTTTGGAGTTTGATAGCCTTGTGAATGACAAGTAAATTTGATGGATTTTGTTGAATAGATAAGTGAAATAATGGTGATTGGTTAAATGGATCTTCTTAGTTGTATTTAGGGTTAGAAGTACCCTTGATGGTTTGTGGTTTTTGGTAAATTCTCTGCATCACATGAAAAGCAAGAGAAAAACAAAAAATATTTGAAAGTAAGGAAAATGCACAAAAAATGGTGCAAGAGAAGATCCTAAGGGATGAACAAAGAAGGGAAAAATAAATTGAGTTGAAAAGGAGGGATTTAGACAAACAAAGGTATTTAAGAAATCCATTAAACCCTTTACTTGAGCATCATGCATTGTTTAGGGCTATGATGAACATCCATATCCCTCACTTTTTTGGTGCAATAAATTCTATAAATTTGATCCCATCTAATGCAACTAGCACTCCAATTCCACCAATGAGGGAGGAGAACATGGATGGCATAACTTTTTCAAGCAACCAAGAAACAACAAGCTCTTTTACATTAAGTCCATTATCTTTTCCTCTATGATTTGAGTGAAAAGGGTTGTCTTTTTTTTTATTGCAATCCTTCTACACAAACATGTTATATATTATAGCCTAGGGAAGCATATTTTTTGTATTTTGTATTGAGTTGAAACTATATCTACCATTAGTTATGTATCATAGATTTATGTTTTCCATTTTCTAATAAAATATGGTGATACATCCAATCAATAAAATTTCATATATATATGTCTTCCATTTGTTAATGAAATGTTTATTGCAATTTGATAATGATGCAAAGAAACTATGAATCTCAAATTCTCAACATAAAACTTTTTTGCGTACACTCAACATAAAACTTGTAATTGATTTGGTTGAATGCTTTCTTTGTTTGAAGTCTTAACTTTATGTCATATAATTTAGTTAGTAATTGAAAATGACTTGCGTGGATAATTCATGTGAGATGAACAAATGGATTTTATGGATGTTAAAAATGTAGAATTTGCTAATAAGTTTTATTGTTGATTGATTTATATTCTCCCATTTTAATATATTGATTGGTGAGGCCTACATATTTTATTGTGGCGTGTCCATGTATTATGGGTGGTCACGTCATGTGTAGCTAGGATACTTAAATATGTTTTTTTAAAGTGTCATTTATCGAGAAAATTAAAGTGTTTCTTTTCCACATATGGACTTAACATTAGAA
Organism: Sequoia sempervirens; assembly: GCA_007258455.2. Classification (NCBI taxonomy): domain Eukaryota; kingdom Viridiplantae; phylum Streptophyta; class Pinopsida; order Cupressales; family Cupressaceae; genus Sequoia; species Sequoia sempervirens. The sequence continues at coordinate 10,189 of VDFB02241143.1, forward strand.
TACATGGGTTTGAAATTTTTTGAACATGGAATATGTACATCAATTCAATATTGTAATGTAATCTTTCACATACTCATACATTTGTAAACCCCAAGAATAGTTATTATGATTTTTAGTTTCAATAACTTTATTTTTTATAAAATTAGACTATTATTATATTCATGGGTTTTATACTCTAAACCAAAACCTATTTAATTTCTAAACCCTATATGACAAAACATGATTTATGTAGACCCTAGTTCCCATAATGTTCCCCAAAACCTACATTGCAGAAACCCATAGTTCACCAAATTTTATTAAAACCCAAACCAATAGATCATGAAGCAAAGTAACCCAAACCCTTATCAAACTTAAAACCTAAAGAAAAAAATGTAAACACCTTAAACATAATAAATTCTATACCATATATTCCAAACTTGGTTAGATTTGAAATATGATATAAAAAATATGATTTGTGCAAACCCGATTTCTCATAATGTCCACAAAACAATAAATTGAGAAAACTATTTAGTAGAAGTTAGCCATACATCTTAAAACTTAATACTAAACCCTATAGATCTATGCATTAGATATTAACCCCTAATTCCCATAAAACCAAAACTTATCAACAAGTAATGTTAATAATTTATGTTAGTTTAAGCTTGGAATTTGATGTCTCTCATGTCCATATAGTTGTAAACCTAGAGAGTAGTTGATTGTAATTTCAGTCCAATTTCACCCACAAGCTTAAAAGAATACATTTCTTAGTTTGAATAACATAGGTGATTATAAATTTAGAATAATAACATCTTCATGTTCATGAGAGAAAGTAATTGTAACTTAGATAGAGGTCTTAGACAATAAACTTACATATGTCCACGTCTATTAAAATCAAACCTAACATTTAGGTTAAATGTCTTAATTATTCTATACTAGGCCAAATATGAGGTTTCAATGTATGAAAATCTTAGATGTAAATCCTAAATGTTAAGCTTCCAAGCTTAAATTGATATAATATCTAAACCATGACTGGTAAAATTGTAGAGATTGTGGTTAAATTAAGGGTAGATGGTCATGAGAAAAATTAATTTTGAAGTTTACAATTGTATGTCCATGAGATATATAAAATTTGATATGAAACTTAGATGTAAACCCAAAATAGTAAAATTATAAACCTTGGGTCAAATGAAAACAATATAAAATCGAGAATAAATGCTTATGTAAGAAAACCTAATATGTTAATATAAATTACTAGTTGAAAGAACTAAACACCTATTTACATTTTTTTAACAACTAATAAATTTTTTGATTACCTGTTTCCACAAAATATGTTAATATAAATTTCCAGTTGAAAGAACTCAAAATTTAAATTTATAATATAAATTCGAGAGGTACAATGATGCTCAATTAGAAGAATGTAACTTCCTAAAGTAATAATTTGTTCCTAAACAAAAGAAAATTGAAGCAACTGTACCTAAAACTAACTTCATAATTGAAAGCTCAAACTATTCAAACAAACACCCTTCAACATTAGTTTTAAAATTTATAAACTTCTAAATATTTTTAGTATAAAGTTGGAGAAACAAAGAGCCTCAAACATTGAACCAAAATAAACTAGGCATACAATAGGTGAGTAACAAATATATAAAACCTCAAAAAATAGAGATGAAGTAATTTATGACAACCTCACCTTCCATTTATAACCATACAAAAGAGTGAAGTGAAGAAATAACTTGAGCATTGAACTCGACATTGTGTCATAGAAAATTGGACACTCTTGAGAAAAGAGACAATTTCACGCATAACTAGACCCACTTTTGAGTCCCTTCACATCATTTATAGGCCCCTTAGACCCATTAATTTTGATCTAGAGGCCCGTTTTACTCGAGAAATCACATAAAACCCAACAAACAACATTTAATTATGCCATACCCCGAAAAGCCGCCTTCAAACAGTAGTAGTGGGACCCATTCGCCAAGGGTGGTGAATGAGTCCCCTTTGAGGGAAAATTCAAATTTAAGCAAGAATTTAATCAATTTAACTTTAATTTCTAGTGAATGTCAGCCTCTTAGGTCTAATTGACATGAAAATAAGGTGTTGTTGCTTATAAATACTCATTTCAAGTTATTTCACACATCTTTTTATCATCTTTGTTATCTTTTATCATTTCCTCAAGAGCAATTCATAAAGTCAAGTCTTCCACAACAAGTTTCACTAGCAAAAGTTGAAGTTTTAGGGCAGCAAACTAGGGTTTTTGCAGGTCTTGAAGCTCACTTCTTTTGTCAAGATCCAACATTGCAAAGGGTTTATGATGGACGCATATGATTCAAATCATGAAGAAATATAGGGTGAAGAGGTGCAACTAGCCACCAAATCACACCTAAGGACTTGGTTTCTTATTGATTCCATCTTCCATTTTCAATCTATCTTCAAATTAATGTTTGCATCTTGTTTGTTTATCATTTGCATGTCATTTCATTCCTATTTTTCATGTGTTGTAAGGTTTCTAGGGTTGATATCTTGCATCATATAAATCATTCTTGCATGTCTTATTCTAGAGCTCAATAGAATAGGATCTTTGTCACATCTCAACTTTTCCTAGTCTTTAACACATCTAAGGCTAGGGTTTATACATATTTTTCTCCATTCAAGGTTTAATTACCCAACTAGGGGTTTGACTAAGGAAAACCACCCATTAGACAAACAATTTTGAGCTATTTTGCAAAAAATTTCTGAGATCGAAGTTGAGTTTCCATTAGAAATTGCTGTGTAGGTGTCAAGGTGTAGGACAAAACTTTGAAATTGCAAAAAATTGAAAGTGGACTGATTCATCACGCATGGTGAATGAGTCCCTCTTAAGGTGCAGATTTGAGTTAGATGCAAATCCAGACCCTCGACTATCAGAAAATAGCTTCTATGTAGAAGAGTTCTGATCTGGGACTGATTCACTCAAGGTGGTGAATGAGTCCCAGTCAGCCTAAAGTCAAGATTCATTAGTTTTCTAGGTTATTTTCCAGTCATCTCCAATTTTCTAGGTGCACTCACTTTGAGAAACAACCTTCTGTTTAGTTTAATTTGCATTTTTATTCATTCTTTAAAACATTTTTGCAAACAACACTATGTTTTTAAACATAACATAGATCTTAGTTTTGTATTCATAATCTATTTTATAGATCATTCACTTGCATTTAGTTTACTTCATTTAGCTTAGACAACATTCCACATAACATAATTTGAATGAACTAGTTAGCATTTTTGGCCTAACTCTTTCCTTTTAGGTGAAAAACCATAGAAGAGTTAGATAAATCCTAACTACCAAAAATCAATAGTTCAGACATTCTACCAACCATTATTGTTCTTTTGAAGATTATAATTGTTAGGGATCCAAATTTGCACCCCAAATTCCAAGCTGTGAAAGAACTTGGCATATTTGGATGTAACATGGAACTGCTTTCAGGTTGTGGGTATCCTATTCGAAAGAAGACCTCCAGTGATAAGGGGTTGGATTCCCATTTTGATGCCACCTAACTACTAATTTCTAAGGTAAAGGGTTAAAATTGTAGGAAAATGAACCTAATACTGAAACTACCTAAGGTGATACACAAAAACAACTTGGACTTGATAACAACCTATCACATTCAAAACATCATAAAAATTGATTTACACAACTCACTTTCAAAAGCAGTTTACATAAGTAATTTATAAGGAGGTCTATAAACAGTGCTTTTAGAAGGAAAACAAAGGTTTCACAACTAACAACACTACTAAACAACAGAACTTGTAACTTGTTAACATACATTTTATGCTAAATAGATGCATAAACATGAGACAAGTTTTCAAGGAAAGATGAATTTTCACAAGACAAACTGATCAATCATTAATAGCATACCATGAAACATGAAGATAGAAGATAAAATTCTCTATTCTATTGATTCAAAGTGCTTACTGTATTACAAGTCCATCTGAGTTACAATATTGCTCCATAAAAATAGCTCCAAGAAATAAAGGCATCCTATTGCTGGAAAGAAAGAACTAACTCCCAAAATGAAAAAACAAGCCACTTAAGCAAAAACCCACCAAAACCCCTCACACATGTCCATCTAAAAGGTTCTAGTCAGATGCAACAATGATGCCAAAAAAGAAGATTCTAAAGTCACTCCAAAAAGCCTCTAGAATGGTGATAAGTCAGGCTCAAACTCAAGTCATGCTAAAAGTGTGACAAAACTCCCTCCAAAATAGTCAAATACTTCACCCCCACACTCTCCTCATGTCTAAAATTCAATCATTTTTTCTCCCAGCTTTGACTCATGCAATGTGTGTTTTGTAAACACAAGACTCCAAAAAGGCATTAAAGATAATAACTTGATTAAGTGATTCATAATTTACAAATTTTAATCAAGTTATTTTACATTTACAAAGAACAATATAAGAGGCCCAACATCAATATGAATTAACTTACATTTGCAAATGAAAAAGACCAAAGTGATTAGCAAATCACTTAAATGATAAATGTTTAGAACCAAATTGCGGAAATATCATTGAAAGTCTTGAAAGGTAAAAAAAAAAAAAAACATTCATTAAGAAGGTGCACTGAACATACAAGGCATGATCAATGCCGCAACCTGCCTCTTGTAGCAAGAGGCCATTGTGGATTCGTATTCCCGATTTTCAAAGCAAAAGAAGTAGAAACAAGCGGCCTATGGCGCGCAATGAAAGCCTCCCGCACTTCGCTGGAAGGAATGTTCCAGTGCTTCAACGAGGCAGCGATGTTCGCGATAAAGGTCAAAGCGAGGCCTACATTAAGCCAGGGACTTAGCACATTTTATATGGCTCATGTTTGAAGCAACAGCAATATTGAAATGAAGCATGAATAAGGCATAAAATGCACCTAGAAGAGTCATGGACTTTCCAACATTAGGAAATTTAATTGTAGGTAATCGCTCCATTTTAAGACATGGGATGAAATCAAAGGTTGAAAATCTAAATAGGAGATTAAACCGCAATCATCAAAGGGCAAAAGATGTATGGAACATACCCATTTAATATCATAGATCATTCTAGAACAATGATCTGCTGCCATAGGGTTTGAGTCAGCGTAGAAAAGGAGATAGATGGTTTTGCAAAACAAAATGCGTAATGCTGTTTGAAGGCCGTTTTTTTTTTTTGGCTTCGGTGCATGTATCATCAAGTATTTTGACAAAACGGCAATGTCATTTCAACATTTGCTTTATTTTAAAATTCACACTACTCTTTCCGGTCGCCGCTTGATTTACAATTTTACAGAAACCTAGGGTTTGAGAAGTTGGGTAAAGTGAGAATTGAAGCATTGCTAAGAATCGCACTCTTTCGTGAATACAAGCTCAATTTGAGCTCCTTCTGGAAACAAAATGATAAATGTGTTTGATTTTTTTGTGCACCTTCTTATTTCACACTCTTTGAAAATGATGATAAGTAATTTGAATTGGGTTTATCCTGTCTGTGGATTTCTGAGTTTCCATTTTCAAAATGCATTTAGATTCAACCATTAAGGAGAAAACCAGGCCATGGCTTCATTCAGATGGTAAAATTTTTTTTCTTCTTCTTTTTGATAGCACCTTTATTGAGAGTCCTTCCTTCTTAGCTTTGAAACAAAGCTTGCTCCTTTGAATTTTGAGATTTTTGGTATAAATCCCAATTGGGTTTTATTCTTTGTGAAAACTTATATTTTATAAGATTTTCGTAAAGGAGGAAACACCCATTGTGTGAAAGAAATATGTTTTTGGCCGTTTATAGCTCTCAGCCATTCCTTCGGTCATCGCTGTACATTTTGAACTTTAACACCAACCGGATGGGTTTTACGGTATGAAGGAAAGCCAAAATTCGCGCTGCCGCAGCACTGTATTTACTACATTCTAAAGTTAAACCACGAGATGCGTTTTTTTCAAATTTGTGAAAAATATAAAAAATGTAGTACGATTTCACAGGTTTTGCATATTTTGGTTCATGAAGAGGCGTTGAAGTTTTATGCAAAGGTTTTATTACTATATTCATAAAATAATGATATATTGTAAAATCTAGATTACGGCCATGAATTTACTTTCAAATTGGAGAAACCACCGAAATGTTTCAGGTTGCCCCATATCTTCTATCACATAAGTTGATCACCGGACGTTTCTACGGCGGTACGGCTGGCCATTGCAGGCCCCAAACACCGCCAGATTAAAGTGAGAAATGTGAATAACTTCAATTTAACTCTGAATTGGTGATTACCGATTTGAAAATTATAGAAACTTTAAGATGCTTGGCGAACCATTTGTTAAAATTTATGCGCTTCGGTCACTTCCGCATCACCGTTTTATTATTTTCAATATGAGATTGAGCGCAGATTCACGCCGGATTCCACTATAGGCGTTGATCCTTTTAGCGGCCCGGAATGATCACCGAAACTCGCCTTCGATTATCCACGCGGTGTTGTTCATTCATTACTGTAAATGTCTCTCTCTGAACTTCCCCCCTCAGCGATCATCTGAAGTTAACTGCAAATTAATTGCTTTGTCATTTCAAAAGCTTGATGAACGAATTCCATGGTAGAGATTACATCACTCACGGCATGGAAATCCCCAGCACATCATGTTGTACGACATCATTGCTATCATGAGTTTCATGAGTCATTCATGCTTGATGGTTACCTTGAATAATATGGCTGTCTTTGTGAGCTTATGGAAAATTTGGCATCTTAATGCTTTATTGTTATATGAGATTCTTTGCAATAGGATAGTGCTCTATATTTGTAATAGCATGAGTTGTTTTCTTGGTAAAACTTGCTCCTTTTATCTCAATTTGCATCTTGTTACTTTGTGAAAACTGTTTGTTTCAAAATTGCTATCATCCCAACATAGATGCTTTTATGATGCTTTCCACTTCATAGATATTATTGCAGTGTGATGAGTCAAATCACTATCACCTCTATCCTTTAAATAGCAATTGTATCCTGATCACATCATATGAGGGTTCTGGTGTTGTCATTGACTTCTCTACTAGAGATGCCACATGAGCTCTCAAGCAAACTTTACAAGTGACATGCATGCAACTGGTGAGAAAACCAACACCATGATTTTGATGTCTACACTTACTTAATGGACCTCCATTGAATTATTTTCATTTATGTTTACATGATGAATCCTTGTGGAGTTGGATTTATTGATTCAATCACTATTTATGATGCACATTTGTAGCTTAAAATCATGCATCTATAGCTTCATTCATGGCTTCCTCCTTTAATGCTGTTATAGATTACTTTGTTATGTTCCTTGATGTACCTGTAGCTTATGTGGACTTCCTTTGATGATGGTACTCTATTTTTCTTTTTTAACCCTTGTTAGAAGTCATGCATTTGGTGGTCCTTGTTAATATTTTATGATCTCCTTGTATATACTTTGTCATGCATAGACTATTCCTCATGCTTATAACTCCACATTTCTCTTTCCATTGTTGTTAAATTTCTATCATTTCCATTGTCTCAAAACAACAGATTGTGCAACCAATTGTGACAATATCTCATGCCCATTAAAAGTTACACTTTGTAAGTTGCGAAACTTGATTGTTTCTCCATTTCCATCAATAAAGTTATTGTCAACTGCATATCACTTATGGAGGTAATCCTTGGATTTGAGAAACTCAAGAAAATGTAGATGAAAGTTGATCATTATGTGACACTGAACATGGTAGTTGAAAAGTTTTACTACCCTTCCTTTCTTCTTAATCTGTAATGTAATCTCTTGTGACCATTTCTTGTTTGCCTTCAGTAAAGTCAAAAGGCATTTGTCTTTGTTGCTGTCCTGCATGACATGAGAATACATCTTGTTGTCCCAACCTTCATGGCTTCCATAACAATGCTTGTTGCCCCACATGAATTGCTACTTGATCTCCACAGCATTTTTTTACCTTTTGATCATGTGTAACACATAAACTATCTCCTCACTTTGATCCTAGTGGGTAGACACATGTCACCTACGTTGGTGACTTGAAAGCTCACCATCCTATGTGATGTGTGTTGTCCAATAGGGTTAAGGTGAGAGGGACCTGATAATACCTTGGATTGCTTCCTCATTATTTAAGAGATGCATAATTGAAGTTGATGCATCTTTTGAACCTGATAATGAAAGTTGATCAACTGGTGTGATTCTATATTGATTTAATACATTAATAACAAGTATATCTTTGATCAAGTTGCTTAATTTCCTATTTCTTTCAAAGCATGCTGAGCTCTACCCTTGTGGGAGCCACATTTACCCCACATGCTGTATTTAATTGAATCAAAACAGTAACCAAACTTATCCTAAATTTGCACATGAAGCAACCAAGTTAGAAAATAGATGTATATTTTGGATGTGTTTGATAACTTCATTTTTTTCCAGGACATCCAAGGTTTGCATACTTATTTAATGCACTTAGAGATTAGTTTATACTTGCATAGGTAGGTGTTCATGTAAGGTTTGAGATCTTTCATTGCTTAGGGTGTTGGTCTAATATCATTGTTTTTCTAGATGCAGGAGCTAGGAGCACTACGGAGTTGGGAAGGACACAAGCAGCTTGGGGGAAGCAGCAGGGCAAGAGGACAACTTCAAAACCAATCATTCTTAAGCAATGACTCGTCTCCACCCTTATATGCATATTCTATTTTGTCTACTTAGTCATGTATAAATTATTTCTTTATTTTCATTGAATAAGTAAAGTTAGTCCCTTGGCTTGTGAGGGACATGTACACTTCATGATTATCAATAAAAGATTACATTTGTACACATATGATTCTCTTTTCTCATTTGTTGTAATTGCAACATTGGAATGAAAATATAATCCGTTTCATTTGACAATCTTTTTTTTTCATGCATATTGAACTTAGCAAACTTATGGTTTATCTTTTAAATGTTTAAACGAACAACACAAAAAGAATAAACACTAAACTTGATTTCAGCTGAAAGCTAAAAATCAGGTAACAATAATAATCACAAAGAATTAAAAGAAACTAGGGCTACAGTAGATGAATAACAAATACATAGAAGACGAAAAAATGAGATGAAGTAATATGACAACCTCACCTTCCATTTATAGCCATATAGAGGTGTGATATGAAGAAATTCCTTGATGGAATTGGGCATCTACCAACCATTAATTTGCCTTTGAAGATTATAGTAATCACAAACAACCAAAATAAACTAAGCCAATAGCATATGAGTAACAAATATACATAAGCCAAAAAAATAGAGACAAAACAATGTATGATGACCTCACCTTCCTTTTACAACCATACAAAGGAGTGAAGTGAAGAAATACCTTAGTCATTGAATTGGACATTCTACCAACAATTATTATGCCTTTGAAGATTATAATAATCACAAAGATTCAAAAAAATCAGGTCTACGACAGATGAATAAAAAATGTACATAAGCCCAAAAAATATAGACAAAGCAATGTATAACGACCTCACCTTTCATTTACATCCATACAAATGAGCGAAGTGAATAAATATCTTTCCAAAAACAAAAATTAAAGATACTAAACCAAAATAAAATGCTAGTTCATAGCCTTAGTTAGGTTTAATAACTTCACTTCAAAGTAGCTGAAATGTAGACCCATTCCCTTTGCATTGGTGTTGAGAAATCCTATGGAAGCCATGGTTGAAGGAGAGAGGAAGTGAACAACTTTTGGTGCGAAAACAAACGAGCTTTCAGGAAGAAGAGGGTTGATAGTGAAGTGGTAGTGGAAGATTAATTCTGTAATACACAACATTGAAGATTCCATCACTTCAAGAACTAGCACCATCCCAAACATCTAAATGTGGAAAGATGTTAAGTTAATACAATAGGTTGGTAGTGAAGTGTGAGGCAACATGAGATAAATGTTACCATGTTTGAATGAAACATGCCCATATGTTCTTTGATCCTGTAACATGTTGTACACATACTAGGGTGATTGAGAATTGCCACTCAAGATCTTCATGATCTATATTCAGTCAACATTTAAAATGGTATGAAAATGTGGAGTCTCTTTTTTTCGTTGTCCTCCACATAGCAGCTAACTCGAACACCCCTAAAAAAAGTTTTTTTAACTTTACCACCTCATTACATGCATGGTGAGAAAAAACAAATTTTTCTTTCATGTGAGGCTCCATGTGAACCTAGAAAAAAAAAGGATGCCCCATTATGAGGCCTTTCCCCTACATTTTTTTTGATGAATAGGTATCTATATCTATATTAATGAAAGATAAAAATACACATATTCACAAAAAAAGGATGGGTGGTGAGAAGGCACACCTTGAGAGTCACATGGGCAGAGCCCAGAAAGTCATAAAATCTTGGGCCACGCCCAGAATGTAGAAAACATTAAAATGATAACAATAAAAAAAGCCGCCAAGTGACCATAACAGTGCAAGCAGAAAATGACGGATCCTTATCATCCTTATTACCCCCATACAACAGCTTTTGAATTTTAACAATTGAAGAGGTCCTTACCGTCACTTATGGATCGAAAAACTAAAATATAGAACGACGAAAGCATTAGGACCAGAATCGCCTTCTTTAATTTCCAGTAGTTGAAAATAGGCTGCCTACTATTAAATTAAATGACAAGTGAGCAAACCTTTCTGGCGAGGGCGATTCACATGTGGCCTGGTGTCGGCTGTATATATGCTATATATATATCAAATAATTTGGGATGACCGGACATCTGTCTTTCTTTTATATGTATATCTAAAAGCGGCTTGCGTCATCGTACATACGTCATACCAAGACGACTGCAAAAAAATATAATTGGAGTCATCTTGTCATTCTCAGATCATTTCTTTTTTCAGAGTTGAAAGCTTCAATTACCTATAGTAACACAACAACAGAGACTCATCTGCGTAAATGTTATGTCAAGAAAGAGAGTTCAGGTAACCAGAGCAAAGGTCAAACTAGTACAGCTATTATTTAAACAGTATCCAGATAAGTTGGAATCTTGAACGAAGTTTAATGCATTTATTTCCATGATGATTAGATTATGTTGGGGATTCTGTATTTGAATGGATCCATTGCAACAACTACCCCTCTAACTCGTTTTGTGACTCCCCGTGCTTTCAATTTGACAGAAGATGAAGAGGAAAGAGTGTGAAGACATATATGTGACCACAGATGTCTCCAACTTCAGCCACACGGTACAGCAATTAACAGGATTGCAAAAGGAGGGTAACAAGAATCAAGCGTCCATTGAAAAGCCTCTGTTGTTCAAGCCTCAAGCCAAACGTCTCTCTGCTGCTACCAACAACAATTGTTCTTGGATATCGCGCCTCTTCGCCCCTTCTGTTCCTCCTTTACCCAACAACGTTCCTTTACTGGACGACAATGATTCTCGCTTCATCTCCTTATCTCCTGACCATTTCATCAATGACAATGATGTTAGTTTCGATTTCGGCAGAATCTGGGAAAAAATGCAGAACTGATTAGAAACATCATGTGGACCCTTATATTTGTAATTTCACCACCATCAATTCATTGTTCTGGTATATTCACTGCATATATCTTTTTTATGTGTTCAACAAAATGTATGCGTGGTAGTGTACACATGTATTGAATATGTCACTGATGATGAATTACTGAAAAGATCGGTACTCTTAGACTATTTGTAAATAGTAACCAAAACTTTGGGTTAATCCCCACCGGATCGATACTTAATTCGGTTTGTGAAGTTTTGGTTTGGCTCATGTCTTCCGCCATTAAATCGTAAATAATTACGCGCCAATGTCCGGCCAACTTTTGGAAATTAATAATCTGTTATGGATGTATAGCGTAAAATATAATTCTGTGAATCAATTTCGCCGCCTGTTTATTGTTGTTTAGCTGTAGGTTGGTGAGGTTGTTTTCACATCAATACTGATTTTTTTTTAATACTACTGAGAGCATTGCGGAAACATTGTCTGTTGAAATTTTGGTCTTTATCGTTGCTCATATGCAATCGCTTTTTCTTGTTTTTGGTCTCTGGGCAAAGGGATCAATCTTCGTTCAGATCATCAATCCGATTTTTCAGCCGCTTATTAAAATTCTCCGAATTATATATTTCCACTTTCATGCATGAGTATTAGAAGTTTAAAATCTTTGGAGCTATGGATTGTGATGAAGACATTGGAATTAGAGGTATTAATAGGAAGCTTAGATTCGAGTTACGCTCCTGAAGTCAAATGGAACTGTGCAGTTATGGTTGGCAAATCTAAAGTCTGTGGTGCACAACTGTGTTTAACGCGTGGAAGTGTAAGTGCTGAAGCTTAAACAAACGAGATTCAAGTGTGAACTGGCGAGGAAACATTTGTGGGCTGAACCGTGTGCGATGTGGGCTCTGAAGAGGTCCATGAGAAAACTTTGCAGCTTTGCATGTGCTTTGAATTTTATTTGCAAGAAAAAATTGTGAAGTATTGTGTAGATATTATAGTGTAATCTTGAATGGTTCCAATGGAATGTTATGGCTGAATATTTTGTAAAGTTTGTAGAAGTAATGGAATTTAAGTAGAAATGTGATATGTCAACTAATATATATTAGTTGAGGTGAGAATTTTAGTTATTTTAAAATATCTAATGTTGTTATATTTATAAAAATATTTGGGTGTGTTATTTAAGTGGTTTTTTTTGTGTATAGTTAAAATATAGTTGAGAATCTAAACTAAAATCTTTATCAGCATATGCACTCTAGTAGAGAAATGATCAATGATCACAATAACATAGTGAATACGGTGTCTTGAACAGATAGAATTCATGAGATAAAAATGCAAGAGAATTTGGGCAATGTCACCTTGCTCCATTTGACTACAAGCTATGATAAATGGGCATATATATCAAAAAAGAGGTATATACATCCAAAAGGAGAAATAAATCCAATTACAAGGAATAGGTGAGAGTTTCAACAACTTTCTAAATACCAAAATAATAAAGACAAATAAATAGTTATGAAAGCTGGCTAATAAATCTAAACGAGGGTGTGAAACTCAACTACCTAGATTAGGTGAGAGTGAAACATGTAATTGATGAATTATTTAATGTGTTCTCATAATAAAATGATCTAATTAACCTAAAAATATTATTAACATGTGTAGAAAGAAAAACCTTTCCTAAATAAAAATAGCATTATTAGAAGTTATTCACTCCTATATGTCACATCACACATGGTCAAGATATCAAAGGCTTGAATTGAAGATAAGAGATTCATAAAATTACCTCCTTTTGAGATGCACACAATCATAAATAGATAAAGAATGAGGTCTTATTAGATTGCTTCAAGGTGTTTGTGAAGGATGTTTTGAGAAGACAATGTGAGGAGATGATGAGATAGTTCTCTTAATTTCTCTAAAAAAATTGAGGTAATCTACAACCAAATATAGCATAAATACCATTTGGTGGTTACACCCCTTTCAAAGTTCAGGTGAATTTTGATATTCCAACTTTTGAAGGAAAATTTGATGTAGATGTCATTGATGACTGGTTGTTAGAATTGGAAAAATATATTTTCATGAATCATTTTTCAAATTTTGAGAAAATAATATTTTCCTTCCTCAAATTTGAACTAAGTACCAATGGAAATAGTCCTAGGAGGCTAAGTTTTCGTCCATAGAAACCCTTGATGCTCAATAATTTTATGCAAAGTTGGAGGATAACTCCACATGGGGAGACTTCATGAAACACATCAAGGAAGAGTACTTTATCATGGATATGTATGAAGAAAAAAACATGTAGTGGCAAGTGCTTCAATTAAAAGTACCAATTTGTTCAAGAATACACCAATATTGACTTAAATTTTTGGCACCTCCAAGTTCCAATCGACCCATTAGATGTGTAAAAGATTTATTTCAAATTCAATTCTAAGGAAGTTTTGTTTGAGTGGCTAGTCATGCCTTTTAGCCTAACTAATTTCCCTACCACTTTCATGAGGATGATGAATGATATGCTTATGCCCTTCATTGTTTCCTTTGTTGTGGTCTATTTGGATGATATTACTCATCTTTAGAAAAAAACATGGGATGACCATTTGCAACATGTTCATCAAATGCTCTCAACCTTGCAACAATATAGACTCTATGATACTAGAGAGAAGTGTTATTTTGGTATGGAGAGTATTTAGTACTTAGGATACATTATGGATAGTAAGGGTGTTCATTTTGATTTTGAAAAGATACAATTCATCAAAGATTGTTCATCTCCAAAAAATATTATAGAACTTAATAGTTTTTTAGGTTTAGATAATTTTTATAGGAGGCTCATACTTGGATTTTCATACTTGGCATGGCCTATGAATCAAACACTTAGGGGAGGAGAAAAATAAGAAAATTATCTGGATAGAGGCACAATAAAGAGAATTCATGAAATTGAAAAGGAGGTTATGTTCAACACTAGTGTTGGCACTTCAAGATTTGCAACAATATTTTGAAATTGAGACACTATTTTGAGAATGTGTACTTGAGGTAGTGCTCATGAAACATGGGAAATCTATTCACCTACTATATTGAGAATTTTTATAATATAATACACATGTATCCTACATATAATAAGGAGTTGTATACCATTATTCAAGATTTCGAACAATGGAAGCACTATATCTTGGGGAAGGAGGCAATCATCCATAGAGACCACAAGCCTCTTTAATTTTTGTAGACAATGTTAGTATGTGTATCATGATCATGCTCGAGGTTAATATTTTGGCCAATTTTCTAAGCGAGGTTTCCCCCCAAAATAATCAATAGGGGTGTGGAGGGGAAATTTATAATTAAATTATGTTAAAAATAGTTTATAATTGCTCAAAATTTAGTTTCTTTGCTATGTGAAAATGAAGAGTCACGAGTATGAGTAGTTTGAAGAGAATGCAATACTGCACAAATAAAAGTTGAAGGTCGTGGTTTGAAAATTGACATGCAATAGAGCAGATGGAAGTGTAGCACATATTTTGTATTGAGCTCACAATAGCACGAGTTGCACAAATAGTTTGATAGCATTTGTTGAATGTGCATGCAACATATTACCATTGTTTTATAATTTGTTCTTTGCTAGAAATTTTAATAAAATCTTAGACAAGTTGTCTATGGATGTAGCCCAAAAGGGTGAACCGTGTTAAACAAAATTATGCTTCTGTGAATTTGTTCTCTATTTTTTCATTTTTTTTAATCTACATTATTTAAATTCATTCATTAATTACCCCAATATTGCTTGAGACCCTAGAACAATTGATATTAGAGTGGCGGTGTTTGATAGTTTGGTAGGAAAGTCTCACAATTGAGTAGGATCAATGTTTGAAGAAGGAAAATTGAATTTTGAGAAGTTTAGTGGCCAAAATTATCAATTATGGAAAATATAGATGGAGGATTACCTATATAAAAAATATTTGTGGTAGTCATTGCAAGGGAAAGCCAAGAAACCATTAGCAATGACAAATGAAGAGTGGGAAATTCTGGACAGAAAGGAACTTGGAAGTATTTAGTTGTTTGTGGTACCATCTATGAAATTTAATATTTTGAAAGAAAATACAATGGATGAATTGATGCAAACAATAGAAAAATTATATGAAAATCCCTCAGCTTCGAATAAGGTATTCTTAATAAAGATATTATTTAATATGAAAATGGTTGAAGGAGGTTCTATTATAGACTATTTAAATAAATTTAATAAAGTTACCAGTCAATTAACTTCTCTAAATGTTAGTTTTGATGAAGAAGTTCAAGCTCTCTTGATTTGATGTTCTTTTCCTGAAAGTTGAAATAGCTTGGTTATGGCTATAACTAACTCTATTTTTGGTTCAAATACGTTGAAATTTGATGATGTTGTTGGTGTGATTTTAAGTGAGGAGATTCAAAGGAAAAGAACATAGGTGAAATTTCAACATCGACTAATATGTTGAATATAGAAAAAATGGAAAGATCAAAAGAGAGGAAGAAGCCTTGGAGATCATCGGAAGTCATGAGAGAGATCAAAGAATATAAGGTATCAATCTCAAGGAAGGAAAGATTGTTGGTACTATGGAAAATTGGGTCACTTGAAGAGATAGTGCTAGTCTAAAAAAGAAAAGGAGACAAACACCAAGATGCAAACAAAGAAGTGAATGTTGTAAGTAAACCTAAAGATGATGCTTTAATTATTTCACTATATAATGTTGTTGATTCATGGGTACTAGATTCAAGGGCTTCATTTCATGCTATGCTCGATTGAAATTATTTTCTTGATTATGTCCAAGGATATTTTGGGTTCATGTTGAACTAAAGGAAATAGGGTTCCACCTTTTGGGAGATGGAACTTAGGACCTATTTCGCACTTTAATTCATTAGGAAACCAAGATCCCTTAACCAAGTGACTCAGTTGAGGGAAGGACTAGGGGTTTCCTTGTGTGATTAAATAGGGGTTCACCATTAAATGAAGCTTCAAAGGAGAAATGAAAACACCTATGCACTAAACCCTAGAAACTTGAAGACATGAAATCAATTTGATAAAAGAGAATG
>VDFB02241146.1:0-11714 GCA_007258455.2 Sequoia sempervirens
GGGGCTCAAATTTCTGAGTCTTCATTTTCACTTGTCTATAGTGGTTTTAGTAAGCTTTGCTATTGTGGCTCAGAGGAATTCAATGAAGGGGTTCTCAATCTCAGGCGGCTATAAGATGGACAACGGGCTTTTGGCTTCCTCAGTGTTTTCAAGAGGCATTTTTTGCACTCCAAATGAGAGAAACTCTTCTAGATTGTGTATATTCCATTTGCTGTTAATTCATGGCTCTTTGTTAGTTGTTCGTGTCTTCTTTTGTTCTCTGGCAACTCCTTATTGTTGTTGTAATTGTTGTTGTTTTACAGCCATGTTGTTGTTTTGTTCTTACTTCTGGGTCTTTGTTTTTGTGTTGCTGCTGTAATCAAAGGAAAATCAGATTGTTAGATGGTTAGCACAAATAACATAAAAATCCAATGATATAACGAAGTACAATGGAAATCAAATGAAAACGAAAGGAAATATATCACAGAGTGTCTCCATCTTCCATGCTTCACCTTCATTACACCTTCTTGCTTGCTGAAAATGTTGCCCTCAGATTTGTACTTTGAGCAATCTAAAATTCCTAAGCCCTACAACAAGATTCGAAGGATTTGATATGCCTATGACTATTGCCAATGTCTAAAAGTCAATGCCTATGCCTAGAATAAATGCCAATATTAATCAAATGCCTATGACAATGAATAAGTGAGAGTAAATAAATGCCTATAGTAATTACGTAAAATGTCAAGATATCAAAAATAAGAAGGAAAGGGCATTTTATAGAAAAGGCCATTTCGAACGAACGGACGAGATAAATTAGTGATGAGACCCTAAAACGAACGATCCAGATTAAACCTAAGAATCCCTAATTAGGGTTAAGGCAAAATCATGTCGAGCGGTTGAATAAAAATAGATCGATGGTGGAGAATAAATGAGACAAATTAATTAGAAAATAAAAGATTTTGAGAAAAATCAAAGAAGATAAGATTGCACGATTTGCAAATTCAAAAATCAAAGAGAATGAGATGCTTTGATTTGCAAGATTCGAAAATCAAAAGAGATAAGATTGATTTGAAGATAAGATTTGGAAAATCAAAGAATCTGCCCGTTACTTGATTTTGGAAGATTAATTATAATTTGAATTGGAAATAATTGAATTATGGATTACACCTATGAGATAATAAATAATCTTTTTGATTATTTATCAAAAAGGAATAGCGATTAAGTTGACATGATATTTTAAATAATTTAATTTATTTAAAATGAGAAGAATATGAAATTAACAATTAAATAATTAAATTTAATTATTTAATTTATGAGATAAGATTAATTAATTAAATTAATTAATCGTTCATTTAATTAAGGCAGGTTAGTAGTATTAAATAAATAAATGAAATTCATTTATTTAATAATGCGGAAAATTAAATGTAGAAAGGAAATTAAATAAATTAAAGAAATTTATTTAATTAAGGGAAAAGACTTAGAAAATTAATGGCATTATTTAATAAATAAATAAAATTTATTTATTTAATAATCATGAAGAATAAATGACATGAATTGATTAAATAATTATGGTGTGTATTTAATCAATAGTCGAATGTGGACCAAGGACATAATTAAATGTAATAATTATGCTAGGGCGAAAGTGGTAAAAAATGAAGCTTGCAGGCCTAGGTCATTTTTAGGTGTCTACATTTTGCCCCTCTTTGTCATAATGTCGCTTGTCGCGCTGTGACAAAGAAAATAAGTCAAAAAATGCCCCGGTGCAAAATAAGATGAGGAAGAATGATGAGGAGGGTTATGGTATGCCCCTCGAGGAAGGGCCGGAACAAGTTAGAAGAACATGGGTGTGCTCTCGAAATTGAAAAGACTAAAAATATGAAGAAATGTTAGTGCAAAAGATATGGATGATGATATGGGCCTTGAATGCCTATATGAGATGGGGAGCGGAGAAGATGCATGAGACTAAAAGAAGATGCATGTTAGTTCCTAGACCAAATCCTTCAAAACATTGCCATAGGACTTTAATATTTATTGCTCTTAATGCGTCATTAGGCGGTGTTGTGATAGCCAAAAGAAACACCATGATATGACATAGATCCAAGGTGTGCAAGGTCATACCATCACATAAGAAAAACAGTCACAGACAAGGATGATCATGACTCATACTAGGAGCGAGTTTTCCCCAGTCTTTTTGCCATAATCAACCACATGCAGAAAAAAGACAAGGACAAATCATGGAACGTCGCTGCTTCTCTAAATCCTGTTTCCAGGACATCCTTGAGAAACTAGTAGCATGATTGCCAAAATACAAAAATAAAGTCCCTATCATGATATGTCGTTGCTTTTCTAAATCCCATAATCAGGACCTCGCTGAGAAGCTAGTAGTCATGCGTGTCAATTGTCATGCTACGTCGCTGCTTCTCTAAATCCTGCTTAGTGGGATCTCGCTGAAAAACTAATAACATGATAAAAGATCAAAAGACAATTGCCAAATGTTTGCCAAGTGCATCTGGATATCCATTGTTCTGATGTCAAGATGCCATGTTCGATGATGTGAAGATGTCAAAAATGTTTAAAGTTTTGATTGATCTTGGAAAATGCTGAGACTTGGTGAATTCAGGAAGGACACATCCTGAATAATGCCGATGTCGAGAGGATTCGATCCCTAATGGTCATTAGGGGTCCCTCAGAATAATGACGATGCCTAGGAAGGACACATCCTAAGGCATAAATGACAGAGTTGGTTCTTCAGAAGGACACATCTAAAGAATACTGATGTCACGAAGAGTGATCTTTAGGTGTCAAGAGGATCACTCAAAATGTCGAATGACGATGACGACGCCTAGGAAGGACACATCCCAAGGCGTAAATGACAGAGGTTATCGTTCAGAAGGACTCATCTGAAGACTAACTGAATTTTGACAGTTTGACCTACTTATGATGATTTGACTTGTTTTTGACTAAGTTTGACTTGTGTTTGACTATATGCCGATGAGATTGCCATGCTGAATAAATGATTGTTTTACTTTGTTTCAGGAGATTTCCCTATGTGGAAATTGATTGAAAATTTTTGACGTGTGTGCTAGTGTAGTGCCATGAACCCTAATGGACTGACCTAGTGCGGCCTCGGGGGCTCATTGATAGATGGCCTTGCCTACGTCATACACTCAGAGACCTCGTAGTTCGACACGACCAATGACTTTGTCTTGATGACCAAAGATTGCGTCATGATTTTATTTTGAAAAACCTAAAGGACTGACCTAATGTCTCAGGGACTCAAGTATGAGTCTTGCCTACGTAGCAAATGCGCAGAGACAACGTAGTTCAGACAGATGACGAAGACTGTTTTGACATGATTGACTTTGACCAGAAATGACCAGATGTTTATGTTCTTCGAGTGGTCTACTAATTTTTGTTTAATGTTTTCTTCAGGACGTTTTACGATTTTTAGGTCTTTCTTTAGGACATTTTATGATGTTTTTGGTCTTTTTTCAGGACTTTTTGTGATGTTTTTGTCTTTTTAGGACTTTTTGTGATGTTTTTTGGATTTTGACGTTTAAGAGGATCACAACAAATGCAAATAACTAATGCCTACACATGAGAATCCAAGGACAAACATGATTGTGCCCCTAGTCAAGCTGAATACCAATTGACAGGTGATGAAAACGTTGTTTGATGTGGGAAGGACGCATCCCGAAACAACATGAGGATGATGACGATAATGTGACAAAAGTATAGAGGTCTACAGCTGGGCCAGTAACGCAGTCAAGTAAAATTTTGGATAATGTGCTTGTATGAATTGGACTCATTGCATTTGGAATGACTTGGTTAGGGTTAGATGGGATGATGGAGTTTCCTTAGACCATTTGACAAGGGAAAGCCAAGATAGGTGACATACATGAAAGGATGAGAGGTGGCCTTGGTAAAGGACGGGAGACATGAGACTAAGGGAATTGTCATATGATTTTCAATGACTATGTCATATAAGGACAATAAGACTATGGTGGTCGATGACATGATGTTTCATGAATCGTGTATGATCGAATGATAGGCATGTCAAGAGTTTTCCCAAAGCATGATTTATGTGTGTCAGTTTTATGTCAAGACCAAGATAGGTGGGAATGATATGGAAATGATAGGGTTAAGATGGACGGATGTCAATGTCATGAGGAAGGTATAGGAAATGAGACGACTTGCCCCCAAGTGTAAGAGTCCACATAGATGATTTATTTTACACATGACGCCTGTTTTCCAGGTTTTCATCATGGTACTTATCCAGGGCGCCTGTTTGTCAGGTTTTCACCATTGGATGAAAATTTTCTCTTTACTATTTTCTTGATTTTCTAATTTTTTTGGTGTCACCAAGATGCCTGTTTGCCAGGTTTTCATCAGGGTGACGATTTTTTTATTTTTGATTTTTAATTTTTTTTTGTATTTTTGATATTGTGGATAGCCTGGATGCTTTAGATTACCACTGACTGTTCTGAATCCACTGACGGTGCCGATGTAGAGACTGGTGCCATGATATGCCAATAATGACCTTGCTAAAGGAGTTGTCTTGTCAGGATCGTAGCACTTTTATACAACTGATCGATGTCCTTGTGATCCTTTCTGATACTAGAGTTGGCCTTATCAAAATACGCACATCGCAATAGAGTGCCATGAGAGTCCTTGTGGTAAAGAGTTGCTGCCATGATGTGACGGATTTGTGATGTAGGATTTTTGGACTTTAGGCGAGATGTAGGATTATGATAGATGATGGTAGATGTGGAAAGGTTGTTTGGACATTTGGATGAATGACTTTTTATTTTCC
This sequence comes from Sequoia sempervirens, assembly GCA_007258455.2. NCBI lineage: Eukaryota > Viridiplantae > Streptophyta > Pinopsida > Cupressales > Cupressaceae > Sequoia > Sequoia sempervirens. Next base: position 4,793 of record VDFB02241146.1, read on the forward strand.
AAACTTTGGATGATGTATGACGGATTTTGGAGGGATGGCATTTGGAACCAACACTTTTATATGCCTTGATTAATGACCATTTTGAAGGAGGTGGACATGTGTTATATGTGGGAGTCCTCTTGTCTTGTGGCTCCACATTGTGATTGACTTTTGTATTTGACTTGATGTCTTTGTTTGATCCATCTTTCTTTGGGATCCATTTTAATTTTATTTGTCCACTTGTCCTTTTGTTTGATTCAATGGCCTTTGACATTTGATTTTGATCTTTTGACTTATAAGACTTTTGTTTTTGTTGGTCCCAAAAGAGGTTGATTCATATGATAGAATGATGGTTTATGAATTGTGGGTGGAGAAGTGTTAGCGGCAATCTTATGACAAGGATTTCTCATGGACTCCATTTTGGCGTTTGTATTGACAAGTTGCCCCGATGTCGAGGAGGTACCAGCGACATCATTTGATTTGTTGTCACAGAATAACCAAGACCTTGATGCGTAATTTACTGGCTGTATTGGTTCTAGAATTCCTTGCTTCGTGTATGCCTAGTCCTTTGCCTTGATATTGCATGCTTTTGGCCAATTCTATTATTTCGCGATGGGGTATTTATTGTTTTGAAAGCAAAGATGCTAACCACATCATGATGTCTATGGACCTTGTCACTTGTAATATTTTCATCTATGAGAAAGCACCCTTTCGACAAAGATAGATGACCACTAGTTGATAAAATTAATGTAGCTTCATTTTTCATAAATTGGACATATTCCTGACTGATGTCTTTGGTCTGATCATGTGACATGTCAGGTTCAAATAATTCTGTTGGTGCTTCCAAGGCAATGTCGAAGCCATCATTATGGTCAGTGTCATAGAGTCCAGTAAATTCAGCTATAGCTTGATTATTTTCAAATATGTCCATATTGGAATACTCTTGTGCTTGAGGAATATCGTCTATGTGTCCCATGGAGGCAAGTGTCTCATTTTGGAAACTGTCAATAGTTGAGGCCTGTATAGGATTGAAAAGTATTTGATCATAAATGGTGTAAAGGTTGAGTGGATCGTTTTGGACTTCTTGGTCAACAATAGGGTCTTGGTCAAAAATGAGGTTGTCATGGATTTGGACTTCTTGGTCAATGGTAGGGTCTTGTTCAAAGAGGGGGTTGTCATGGATAGGTGTGTTTTGGATGTCATGATTGTCTTGAGGGACTCTTTGAATGGAGTTTAAGATAGGGTCATGGGATGGACTACCTTGTTCTTGACATGAAGGTGACATTATAAGGTTATGCTTTGGGCTTTCATTTTGACATGTATCCTCAACTTTATTAAATGGGATTTGACTTTGGACTATGATAGAATTTTCATGACTAGATGTGGCTTGTGAGGGGGTGACTTGAAATGAATTAATGACCAAAGGACTAGGATAGGACGTGGGAACTTGGACTGGACTAGTATGTGAAGGACTAGGATATGACATGGGATCTTGGACTGAATATGTCATGGAGTCTTGGACTGGATTAATTAGTGAAGGAGAAGGATATGACATGGAGACTTCGACTGGATTGGTGTGGTATGATGTGGGGACTTGACATGAGTTGGTAGATAGTTGATAAGGGATGTAGGCTTGGACGGGATTGATAGGTGAAGGGTCAGAATATGATGTGGAGGTTTGGAATGGACTAGTGGACAGTTGGCTTCCCTTGTCAAGGTTAGGATAAGGGTGATAAGTGGACGTTTGTTGCGAATTAATGGCAGGATTTGTGTCAAATGACTGTTGATGGTGAGGGTAGACAGATGGAGGTGGCAAAGTATTTATGTCAAAGCCTTGTGGTAACTTAGCCCCTTCATCCAAAAGCATGGCTAGATACCTTTGAGGGTCACATAAGACTATTTTTTTTGCAAAGGAGAATATATCAGGATTTTGCTTTGCAGCTTCTATGTCTTTGAAATATACTCGTCTATTTTGGTCTCTTTCTATGAATGGCTCAAAAATGTTTTGTGATGAAGATGGCATGTTCATGGAAGATTGCATGTTCATGTTGTGAAATGGGTCAGAAAAAGTCCAATGTTTGTTCGTGTTGTAAGTGTTATTCTCAATGTTGGGATAATAATCTTGTCCAAAGTTTTCCATTTGTCGTTGTTGTCTTTGAAGCCTAGTCTCAACTGTAAAAGGGATTTTCTCAAATGAGAATGATGAGAATGACAATTAAATGCAAGGATGACACTAGCCTATGTTTTTTTGATTTTTTGAATAAAGGATGACAATGCAAGACTATGTTTTTGGATTTTTGACAATAAGGGATGCAATATGACAATGTTGTCTAAAGAAAATGACTAATGCCAAAGGACAATGAAGACTAAGATGACAAGTTATGCCACTAATTTTTTTGTATTTTTGGAATAAATGATGACAATGCAAGATAATGATGACGTTTTCCTAAGAAAATGATTAATGCATGATGACAAGGTTGTCAAGGCCAATATGAGGACTAATATGATGATGTTTGACTAAGGACTTAATGTTATAAATGCCATGTCTAGGTTCAAAATGATGACTAAGATGAACAATGCAAAGTCTAAGTTCAAAATGGGGACTGAGATTGTTTTTTTTTGATGTTTTGCTCAAAAGTTTGATTTGTCCAAAGTCAATTGTTTGTGTTTAGATTTGTGAATGTTGTGTATATTGTTTGAAAATCTAGAAAACACTTGACAAGCACAGCGTTTTGAATGTAACCAATCACACATGAAATAAGCATAATCCTAAGAAGGCCAATAGGCCAAGGGTTTGTATACTTGGTATAGCCCACCGATATACCCCAGATTGGTGATAAACACCTTTTCTTCTCAAGAGCGGATAGCTTAGAATTTTGGTGGCATTGGCTCCCCTCCACGGCTCATTAACGTCATTCGAGCACACCAAATTCAGATTCTTTGGGTAGTGACATCCCAAGAATTGCTATCTCTACTCAAGGGGATCAGTAGTGAGTGTCTTCGGGCATGATACTGTACCCTACACTATACCAAGCAACGGCCAATAGAACGGTTGGACACTAAGACAAGAGGTTTTTAATTCGGGCATTCCGTTCGTGGGGCGAGATCCATGCGGCGAGAGTCCCCTTTCGGATCCATCTCGTTGGAACCACGCTCGTGATTCTTGGGCTTTCCCCAAGAACCCACTTTTATATACCGACTGGAAGTCCCTCGGTGTCAGGGTGCTACCAGTCTGAATCGTCCTGGGGTGAGTACTTTTTCTCACCAGAACAGGCCCAAGTTCTAGAGTCAGTAACCGTTTCTCTTACACCCAGGATCGCACGAATGTGCAAGGGGAGAGGATACTCCGATATACCGAATCGTGAAAGGTAATTAACAAATAAAGATGGGTCTGGTTTTCTAATCACAAGGTTTTCACCAAGTGAGAGCATACTCACCTACCATCCCACAACCACAATCAAGCATAGAAGACATGAGTTCGTTTTATAAGCACCAAAATCAAATGTTTGCTAATCTAAGAAAAACAAGCACAAAGTTTGTTTATTCCTTCTTTGACATGCGAATCTGAAAACAATGAATATTAATAGTCTCTTATGCAATGGTCTTCGACACACGAATAGGGATCGCCACACGCTACCAGAAAATATTAGTAACAAAAATAAAAAATAAAAATAAAAACTTAAATGAAAACAGCAGACTTGAAATAGTGATAACTTCCTCCAAACTTAACAAAATTTCAAGTGGTAGATATCCATGGAAAGCTGAAAATCTAATCTTCAAAACCCAGAAAATATTTTCCACGATTCTACACAAAAGGAAAGTTATAAACAAAAGAAAAACGCGGGTTTAAAAATGAAATTAAAAAAAATAGCGATCACTAAAACAGCCATAACTTTGTCAAATCTTAACAAAATTTAAAACCGTTTGATGTTCTGGAAAGCTGAGACCGAGATCTAAAAAACTCAGAAAATGTTTGAAAATCTTTTATTCGCCCATTTTTCTGTGCTCGAATGAAGGTGACGGGATTTTGTATGACGTCTTGGCTGTAACCTGCAAAACAGTGAAAACAAACAAAAACACACACAAATTTCTGTCCAAAACGTCAGGTTCACCAATGTAATCAAGGGAAAATCATATTTGTTAAATGGTTAGATCAAACAACATTAACATCCAATGAAATAACGAAGTACAAAGGAAATCAAATGAAAACGAAAGGAAATATATCACCGAGTGTCTCCATCTTCCATGCTTCACCTTCGTTACACCTTCTTGCTTGCTGGAAATGTGATGTTGCCCTCAGATTCGTCTTCTTGAGCAATCTAAAATGCCTAAGCCCTACAACAAGATTCGAAGGATTTGATATGCCTATGACTATTGCCAATGTCTAAAAGTCAATGCCTATGCCTAGAATAAATGCCAATATTAATCAAATGCCTATGACAATGAATAAGTGAGAGTAAATAAATGCCTATAATAATTACGTAAAATGTCAAGATATGAAAAATGAGAAGGAAAGGGCATTTTATAAAAAAGGCCATTTCGAACGGACGGACGAGATAAATTAGTGATGAGACCCTAAAATGAACGATCCAGATTAAACCTGAGAATCCCTAATTAGGGTTAGGGAAAAATCCTTAATCGAACGGTCAGAATAAAATCGGATCAACGGTGGAGAATAAATGAGGAAATTAATTAGATAATGAAGATTTTCAAAAAATCAAGAAGATAAGATTGCCTGATTTGCAAGATTCGAAAAATCAAAGAGATAAGATCGCCTGATTTGCAAGATTCAAAAAATGAAAGAGATAAGATTCAGACTGAAGATAAGATTTGGAAAATCAAGAATCTGCCCGATTACTTGATTTTTGGAAGATTAATTACTAGTTTGAATTAAAATAATTCAAATTATGGATTTCGAGAGATAATAAATAATCTTTTCGTGATTATTTATCAAAAAAGGACTCAATAGCTAGGATTGATTACGATATTTTAAATAATTTAATTTTATTTAAATGAGAAGAATATGAATTATAATTAAACAATTAAACTTAATTATTTAATTCAAAAGATAAGATTAATTAATTAAATAAATTAATCAATTTATTTAATTAAGACAGTTAGTGACGTATTAAATAAATAAATAAAATTTATTTATTTAATAGTGAAGGATAATTAAACGCAGAAAGGGAAATTAAATAAATTAAGAAATCTATTTAATTAAAGAAAGACTTAGACAATTAGTGATGTATTTAATAAATAAATTAAAATTTATTTATTTAATAATCACAAGAATCAAGGATTATGAATTAATTAAATAATTATGAATTATTTAATCATCAATGAATGTGGGACCAAGGACATTACCAAATGCCTTATTTCATGCTAGGACCTATGGTAAAATGAAGCTTCATATGTGCCCAGGGTCATTTTGCGTCTGGTTTTTGTCCCTCTTGTCATAATGTCGCTGTCGCTAGACAAAGAAAGAAGTCAAAAACGCCCCAAAGCAGTAAAATAAGATGAGGAAGAATGACGAGGAGGGTTATGGTATGCCCCTCGAGAGGACAGATGTTCCAAGAACATGGCTCTCAAATTGACTCTAGAAGACTAGGAATATGAAGAGACAAAGAAATGTTAGTGCAAAAGATATGGATGATGATATGGATGCAATGCCTATAGCGAGATGAGATGAAGATGGCAAGACTGAAGAAGATGCATGTTAGTTCCTTAGACCAAATCCTTCAAAACATTGCCATAGGACTTTAATATTTATTGCCTTAATCAATATTATAGATTATTAGATGTAGCCAAGAACACCATGATATGACATAAACTGTTGCGTAAGTAGTTGTACCATCACATAAGACAAATAGTCAGACAAGGATGATCATGACTCCTACTATGAGCGTGATTGCCCCAGTCTTGTTGTCATAATCAACCACAAGCAGAAAAAGACAAGGACAGATCATGAAACATCGCTGCTTCTCTAAATCCTATTTCCAGGACATCCTTGAGAAACTAGTGACATGATTGCCAAAATACAAAAATAAAGTCCCTATCATGATATGTCGTTTCTTTTCTAAATCCCATAATCAGGACCTCGCTGAGAAGCTAGTAGTCATGCGTGTCAATTGTCATGCTACGTCGCTGCTTCTCTAAATCCTACTTAGTGGGATCTCGCTGAAAAACTAATAACATGATAAAAGATCAAAAGACAATTGCCAAGTGTTTTCCAAGTGCATTTGGATATCCATTGTTCTGATGTCAAGATGCCATGTTCGATGATGTGAAGATGTCAAAAATGTTTAAAGTTTTGATTGATCTTGGAAAATGCCAAGACTTGGTAAATTCAGGAAGGACACATCCTGAATAATGCCGATGTCGAGAGGATTCGATCCCTAATGGTCATTAGGGGTCCCTCAGAATAATGACAATGCCTAGGAAGGACACATCCTAAGGCATAAATGACAGAGTTGGTTCTTCAGAAGGACACATCTAAAGAATACTGATATCACGAAGAGTGATCTTTAGGTGTCAAGAGGATCACTCAAAATGTCGAATGACGATGACGACGCCTAGGAAGGACACATCCTAAGGCGTAAATGACAGAGGTTATCGTTCAGAAGGACTCATCTGAAGACTAACTGAATTTTGACAGTTTGACCTACTTATGATGATTTGACTTGTTTTTGACTAAGTTTGACTTGTGTTTGACTATATGCCGATGAGATTGCCATGCTGAATAAATGATTGTTTTACTTTGTTTCAGGAGATTTCCCTATGTGGAAATTGATTGAAAACTTTTGACGTGTGTGCTAGTGTAGTGCCATGAACCCTAATGACCGGACCTAGTGGCCTTCTAAGCCTCCATCAATAGATGGTCTTTGCTTTACCATACACTCAGAGACCTCGTAGTTCGACATGACCAATGACTTTGTCTTGATGA